>JASDQU010738623.1:160555-244917 GCA_032191745.1 Picea mariana | reverse complement strand
AAGAATTTCCATTCAAAACGAAGGCAGGATTCCTGTCACCTACTAAGCAAAACATAAATATGAGAATAGAAATAAACGAACGAGCAATTCATTTGGGGTTCGCATGTTTATTTCAAACTAAGTTACATGTACTATTTGGTTCATCATGTGTGCAGGGATATATTAAAACTGGGTTTCAGCGAGCAGTTTATACGAACATGGGATTACTATTTTGTATACTGTGCAGCAGGATTTAAAACTCTTACCTTAGGGGATTATCAGGTATGTCCTCGCAAAACCAGTACATTGTTGTTTCTCGTCTGCATGGGCATAATTGTAACATTGCCATAATGTAAGACTGCCCAAACTAAACAAAAATAAATAAATTCGCACTGTTGTAACAGTAATTTGAATACCTGTAAATTCTAAAATGTGTGCAAAAACTTGGGGGTGTTGGTAGCAGATGGTGTTCTCTCGACCTGGCAATGTTGCAGCTTTCAAGGATCCATACTCCCCTATTGCATCAGTTCACAAATTTCTTTAAATTGATTTGACATTATTTCATTTCAAGATCATAACAGTATCAATCTCATTAATTATTTCCTTTGTTATTAGTTCTGATTTGGCGGCGTTGGTGAGGAAAATCACACCAGTTTTAAATGACAATTGGTAATCTTTTATCTCCTTGTGTCGCAAAATTACATTACTGAATCATATGTGGAAACTGGTGCATATTTCATCTTTCCTTAAAAATTAAAAAATTAATTGGGTATTGGTACGGTGACTTGGTTAAGGCCGGGACTATCTCTTTGGACATAATTTTTTAATGTTAATTTTTGTAATTGCATGTTAAGTTTAAATTATAATATTTAAGTTAAATATTACTTATGTAATATGTGATAATAATGTGTGTGCATAGGGCAAATGTAAGGTGCAACCATGCATCTTAAAAGTATCAGTTTTTGGTACACTTCATAAGGGAAATGGCATCTCTTGAATAGGTGTATCACGTGAATCCAAAGGAGGCTGTAGGTGATAGTAGGTGTGAATAAAATAGTGGTTTAACTTGGATGATGATAAAAAAAATTAATTATTCTAATGAAATTAAAAAATTTATTTTATTTTACTATAATTTGGTTATTAATTAGTATAGATTTATTTTAATTTTTAATTTATTAATCAGATCAAATCTATCCAGATGTAAATATTTAATTTTTTTTCAAGTTTTGTATTCTAATAAAGATTTTTACATCTATATTAGTTTAATACATTAATATAAATATTAAAGTATTAAAATATATATTAATATATTAAAGCCTCTATTAATATTTTAATATTAATATTAATATGTTGGTTTAATACATTAAAGTGGGATAAAATCTATAAAGTTTAACCTTTTTTAAAGTTTTGCACTCTAAAAAAAGTTTTCACATCCAGAGATTTGATCCCTATGACTGCTTGATAGATCCATTAATATTAATATTAAAGTAATAAAATATATATTAATATATTTTATAATATATTAAGACCTCTCTAATCACTACATTGTTTTCCTGATCCATTAATTGAAGTTATGGAAAATCTAAATAGAACAAATTCAAATCAATTTATATATTTTAAAATATATTAATATTATAAAATATGTCAAAATATTTTATTTTTTAAATATATTAAAAAAGTAATTATATACCAAATCAAAATAATTATTATATTAAGACCTTGTTGACGGGCGAAAATGATCGTCCGTCAATTGGAAGAACGAGTCTGGTCTGGGGTTGTTTAATTAACGCAAGCCATTTGGTATGACTCACTCTAATGGGTTTAATGGCTCCGTTGGCCAATCTAAAAGTCCTAAAGGAAACAAATAAATAAATGAATGAATGAAATAACTAACTAATTACTAATCACTAATATATATATATATATATATATATATATATATGTGTGTGTGTGTGTGTGTGTGTGTGTGTGTGTGTGTATAACTATTTTAAATAATATTTACACAACAGATTTGTTATTATAATTATGTGCATGTTATACAAATACGAGTTTTAATCTAAACTCATGAAAATCTATGAAAAGATAGTCGATTTAACAAAAGAAGATAAAGAAAACACATAAACTATTTTTTGTGTTTTTTCTTAAGTTATCTAAGACTAAACAAAAAGAATATACTATGAAACAGAAATACGTGAACAGTCAAAGCCAGGTCACACATAAGAGTTTCGAAGACAAATAAAAGATAAAAGAATTAAACTAACCTATTAATGGATTGTTCAGCATGCATCCAATCGTATGTATGATCATGAAATGTCCAGCCAGCCTCTCCAAGAGTTAAACCTGCAGTGAACCTTTACACTGTTTGAAATAAATGCAAAACAGTATATTGACTGTTGGATTTTAATGACAAAATGATAAGACGCAAATAATAACTGTGATATTTGTGGTTGCAAGCAATTACACATAAGATAAATCTAACTATAACAACCTGTTTTTAATCATTCAACAAAATTAAAGATAAACCTTATCATTTGAATTGAACGAGCGATCACTATTTTTAATAACTGAAGCATCAAAATGTGGACGATATTAAAAGAAATTATCATGACAACATAATAATTTGTGAAGACAAAAGCTATCAACAATTATTGAATTATCAAGATAAACAAACCATAAACGAAAACAACATTTACAGATAGCTAAAGCATAAATGTAAACATATGTTCCGTCCAAATTCATGTATAAGTTGTCCACCTTCAGCCCCAGGCCAAGATGTTTTTATTACAAAAAAAAAAAAAAAAGTTTTTAAAGGTTTCAGAAAGGTAACTGTCTTATCTTAGAGATAAGATAGAATCATCTATTGCTTACAAAAGTAAAGGAGGAATATAACCACCCAGATCACACTAAATCTTAAAAGCCTAAAAAAGTTTGTTGTTGTTTATACAAAAATGGATCATAGATATGGCTAATAAGCCCCAAAAAATGCTTTAGATCACTTGGTCACCATAAACTCCCAAATATCCTGAAAGAAAAGATAAAATACAAAGATTCAAATGTACATTTAACCAATAATTTCCAAATTTCGAATTAGAATACTCTGGCTAGAGAATCTGTTGATTCTGTAGCTAGTCTTATTTTAGCAACGAAATCTAATTTATTCAATGAACAAGAATATAACACTATTTTAAGATAAAAACAAATATTTACCTTTGACTGGAAAATCAAATCGATTCACATGATCTCGGAAATGATCACTATTGTTACACTCTCTACATTTTTTATAATGATATTTCCAGTTCTCTTTAAACATTTCCCTGGTCTTTGTGCATTGGTTTAAGTTTGTGATTTTCAGTCATTAGTGAGTCAATCAGGGATGTGAAGGCCTTGATTTTAGCTTGCAGGGAGGGCACATCTATGTAGTATTTTTCTATCCAGAATAAACACACTTCACACCGCGGGTCGAGAACTGTTTATTGAGGGAACCCATGGTTGTATGTCAACACGCTCCCACTGTTGCCTATGGGTTTTTTATCAAGTTTGATAAAGGGATTCGGGCAATGCCCTTGCGTGAGGGTTTTCATACAAAAGTTCAGGCCTAACATTTGAGAGCCTAAGAGGCTTCTCTATCAGAGGTTTATCTAGCGTTGTAGCAAGGTCTGTAACAAAAAATTAAAAAAACGCTTATCTTAACCGAAACAGAAATTCTGAGAAAATTGTCTCCAAAGGTCGAATCATATCTCTGCAAATATCCATTTTCTAGAGAAACTGCCCACAATGAAGATAAAATGGCTCATTTTGGTTCTGGGTTTTAAAGGGTTTTGTCTAATTCGTAGCAGTTTGCTCAGAATCCCTCCCGCAAAATCGTGTCTCTAGCAAACAAAAACGGGATTGAACAAACTGTAACAAAAGAAAATAGACCAATTGTGGGTTTAGATGGCAGTGGTAGGAGGTAAGCCCGCAATAAAACAATGGAAACAAAACTAGGAACACACCAGGGCAACCATAACACAAGCAATGGGGTTTTCAGTCATGAAATTTGGGTGTTTATGGCAATGAATGTTTAGAGTACATATGAAACCCGAGACTTCGCTCAAAATGATGGACCTATTGTTGTCAGACTGCCACCTCCCATAGGGTACAGACCACGACCAAGCTTATAAAAAAAATATATCATTGCGCACAAAGTGGAATCGGTTTCCAAAATTTAGGAGGGGCAAAAAATTATAAACCAAAGTGTAATGACAAGAATAAGACTTACCAAGAGCCACAAAGATATATATGATAGTTTAATTTTAATGGATCCTCGGTGTTTCAAACAACAATTCCAAACACACTTCACAATCGATGAGCCAGTTTAAAGTAGCAAACAAGCAGAGCTTCATAGCCCAAAAACCTTTATTAGAAACCAAATTGTAGAGACATCTTCCTTTCACAAACTTTAGATAAAACGGTAAAACAATCACGAGTTTCAATGCTTCGTTCATGCTTTCAGACATGAACGAAGACACAAAAATGAAGAAAGGAAAACAATATAAATAACCGAGACATCGCATTTACAATTCAAAACTACTTTTGAAAAGCAATAATCCCACGACCACGTGTCGGCAGCTACATAACTTATCATTTGTCGCTTTTAAAAAGTGAAAACATGTTGGGCTGCCAACAATGGCGACTTACTGGGAGAAGCAATTATCTTTGAATCACTGACGAGTTCAGGTTAGAAATGTTTGAATGATTTCAAATCAAAGAACAACTGAAAAGACATTTGAGCATCTCTAATAATCATGACGTGGTCCAACTTAAGATATCTTTCGTTAAAAAAGAATGAAATCTGGTGACAGACTTCACAAATGAAAGCCACGATGTTTAAGTTAATGGCTCCAATACTGTTGACAAGGCCACTGCTGCCAGCAGGCATCCATAGCCTTGACAGGGATGTCAATTAACCCACTATGACGTCTGTATCTTGTCCAAGAAATTTCAAATCATAATGAAGGATGCTTATGACCAAAATCAAAATTTATACCTGAGAATTTTCTTTAACCCGACATCGCTTCGCTGTCAGCGGGCCTGTTCAGTACCCCGGCGAAGTTGTCTTGGCATCATGCATGCATTTACCCGCTACCAGCAGACCTGTTCAGTGTCTCGACGGGTTTACAAACACTTCCCACAGCTCTCTGAGAAATTATTCACATTATGATATAGTTTTAAAGACATTCAGCAGAGCGGGGTGACGCTGAAAATTCCAGTTTTTACACAACTTAATATTTTCCAGGCCTTTAAATTTTTCTTGCTAACCTTCATCAAGATCTGAAAATAGTTCATTAATAAAACTAATTTTCGAGGACAGGGAGGCATCGTTGAGTTGCTTTTCTTAAGAGTAGGGACAACGTAAAGAGCTTTTAAAGATAATCGTGTCTGCTCTCAAAATGTAAATTGAAACCGAGAAATCAATTTTCAAACAAAATACCATCTTCAACTAGTCTACGTTCTTTAGAAAAACACAACAATTGATGCTTTGACAGCCCTTGACAGTTGTTTCGAGATGAATCATTATGTTCTCCTCTTCTGAACTAAAAGGTGACACAGGCACGGTTTAACCAGAAAGCAGTGAAAACAAACAAAATAAAAAGAACCAAAAACCATAAAATAAATCAAAACAGAAAAAATATATACAAAGATGGGTCTGAAAACATCATGCGAAAAATCCCTTGGGAAACTAAAAAAAAAAATCCTCATCGATGTGAAAGAAGTCCTACTTGTGGCACCTTGGGTCAAGGTCGAATTTACAATTCAAATTTATTTATCTCTTTACTTTCCATTTAAGATTTTGATAATAATACTGTGGCTTAGAAAAGAAATATTCAACGAAAAGCAAAGAGAAAAGGATCATGCGGACTTCCCTGACAATAATCATGTTATGGTTCTCGTGGTGCGTTCACTTGCGCTCATGACTGCATTATTACAAAGAGAAATAGTGAGGAATAAAACTTAAAGAAAACCTACTCCTAAACCTACCTTAACTACTAAACAAATCAGAATATTACGTGAAGTCATGCTTCCAATGTAGCCATCGAAGTAACTCCAATCTTGCAATGGAAACAAAATCAAATATTACTAAAAAGAACGGTAGTATATCAAAAAATGACATAAATATATCATACTTGCCTTCATAATCATCATTTAGAAACAAAGTAAGCATGATCTTACCATTCCCTTGAAATTTCTTGATGTATGAATCCTCTAGCCATTGTGCAATCTTGTCATGATAAGGGTCATAATGGCATGGATGAGTGCAAGTGATTTTGGAAAACTTGTCAAGATTATGGGGAAATGACATAACCATCAGCCAAGGCCGAAGTGCCCCATCCTCCTGACAATTCTCTAAGTGTTCATTAATTTCTTCACATGGAGGATCTAAAAGACAAATGTCACGCCTACTTCCAAGATACTTAGGTAAAAACAAAGCAAGCACAACTTTATCTTTATTATGAAGATTTTTTATATATGAATATTCAAGCCATCCTAAGATCCTAACACAAAAATGAGGATGCAAACCATAACTTTGATGAAACGATTATATCAATGGGGAAATCATCATAAGAGGATTCGTGACATCAATTAGATCATTGGTTTGAATGCTTCCTTTGATGAGATTGATCATTTCAAAATGTGAAGCATAAACATTAAAATTCGAGCTAATCAAAGAACGAATATGTGACGTAGAATGTTTGATCTCCATAGGATAGAGTGCATTGTCTTTTTCAACAATAAACTGTGTAAAATCATCTCGCAACATGTCCTTTTCCCATGTGAGTGATGAAAGTGAAAGAGTGTCAAATTCGACTTTATCAATGTTATGTTTGGAATTAACTTCATCAAATCTTGACATATCGAAAGGATATGAATGTGGCGAAAAAGAGTAGGATGTTGTAGGTAAGGTATCAAGTCCACCAGAATCTAGGAAGAGATCAGGATATAAAGAATAAAAAATAAGCACATGAAAAGAATCTCTTGAACTATGATATTTAACAATGGTATTCTCAAGACATTTTTCTTCACTTTCTTTAAAACTCTCACTCTGTTTTGGTGACAAATTACTCAACATAATATGATCATCTAGATTTGCCTTCTGTATGATAGATAATTCAAAATTTACGTGACAAACGTCTATTCTTTCCTGTGGATAAAGTACATTTTGAGGATGAAGATTTAAAGTTTCTCCTTCCAATTGCATATCTTCTTCTCTAATCAGTTTCATAGGAATGTTAGAATGTTTAAGATGTTTTTCGTCGCTTAAGTGTTCTTCAATGACTGAGTTTAAATATTGATTAGAGCATGAGTTACAAGAATGATGATATTCACCTTGACCAAGAATCAAATCTTCTTCCGTGATGGTCGAAGACTAAAAATATAATGATTCAGAGGAAAAACCAGTTTGGTTGTCGGTAAAAACCTGGTCAATAGATTCTACCTCCCTTGCTTGTTCAAAGTTTTCGGATGGATTCCTCTCATCTTGCGAACTAAATTCTTCTCGCAATTGAGTGATAGGATTTGCAACTGGTTCTTCATTCGCGATTGAATATGACTAGATGGAAGGGACGCAAGCACCATAGAGGAGATTTAATACAAATGACATGTCATAGAGATTAAATTTACAGAGGATATGATAGATTCTTGTCAAAAAGTCTTCCGAAGATGAATCGCCATTGATTAACGAAGTCTGAAATTCTTCACATAATTGATTGTAATCATAAATTTCAAAAGAATCTAGAAATTCATCTACAAATTGAAACCAATAAAAAATGTGACATGCTGGAAAGGACTCAAACCAATGTTTAATCCGACCTCTAAAAGTAAAAGCAAACAATCTGCATAAAACTCTTAAATCAGAAATGTCATGTTTGATGCATTTGCACCAAAACTTGTTAAGGTGGTATTTAGCAGATGCATTGCCTCCACCATCAAAGGTGAGTTTGGACAAGCAAGAGACTATCTCATTGGGAACATCGGGTAATGAGAAGTGGAAAGCATGTTCCAACACAGTGATTTGGGGAGCCATAGGGAAATTGAATACATTTAAAATAAAGGCTCCTACAAGGCCAACTTGTCAATCGACTCTCCTTCTAGCGCCATTTGTTGACGGGCGAAAATGACCATCTGTCAATTGGAAGAACGAGTCTGGTCCGGGGTTGTCTAATTAACCCAAGTCGTTTGGTATGACTCGCTCTGATGGGTTTAATGGCTCCATTGGCCAATCTAAAAGTCCTAAAGGAAACAAATAAATAAATAAAGGAAAGAAATAACTAACTAATTACTAATCACTAATATATATATTTACATGTATGTATATAACTATTTTAAATAATATTTACACAACATATTTGTTTTTCTAATTTATGTGCATGCTATACAAATGCGAGTTTTAATCTAAACTCACGAAAATATATGAAAAGATAGTTGCTTTAACAAAAGCAGATAAAGAAACACATAAACTATTTTTTGTGTTTTTTCTTAAGTTATCTAAGACTAAACAAAAAGAATATACTATGAAACAGAAATACGTGAACGGTCAAAGCCAGGTCACACATAAGAGTTTCGAAGACAAATAAAAGATAAAAGAATTAAACTAACCTATTAATGGATTGTTCGGCATGCATCCAATCGTCTGTGTGATCATGAAATGTCCAGCCAGCCTGTCTAAGAGTTAAACCTGCAATGAACCTTTATAGTGTTTGGAATAAATGCAAAACAATATATTGACTGTTAGATTTTAATGACAGAATGATAAGACGCAAATAATAACTGTGATATTTGTGATTGCAAGCAATTACACATAAGATAAATCTAACTGTAACAACCTATTTTTAATCATTCAACAAAATTAAAGATAAACCTTATCATTTGAATTGAACGAGCGATCACTATTTTTAATAACTGAAGCATCAAAATGTGGACGATATTAAAAGAAATTATCTTGACAACATAATAATTTGTGAAGACAAAAGCTATCAACAATTATTGAATTATCAAGATAAACAAACCATAAATGAAAACAACATTTACAGATAGCTAAAGCAGAAATGTAAACATATGTTCCTTCCATATTCGTGTATAAGCTGTCCACCTTCAGCCCCAGGCCAAGATGTTTTTATTACAAAAAAAAAATAATGAGTTTTTAAAGGTTTCAGAAAGGTAACTGTCTTATCTTAGAGATAAGATAGAATCATCTATTGCTTACAAAAATAGAGGGGGAATATAACCACCCAGATCACACTAAATCTTAAAAGCCTAAAAAAGTTTGTTGTTGTTTATACAAAAATGGATCATAGATATGGCTAATAAGCCCCAAAAAATGCTTCAGATCACTTGGTCACCATAGATTCCCAAATATCCTGAAAGAAAAGATAAAATACAGAGATTCAGATGTACATTTAACCAATAATTTCCAAATTTTGAATTAGAATAGACTGGCTAGAGAATCTGTTGATTATGTAGTTAGTCATATTTTAGCAACGAAATCTAATTTATTCAATGAACAAGAATATAACACTATTTTAAGATAAAAACAAATCTTTACCTTTAACTGGAAAATCAAATCGATTCACATGATCTCGGAAATGATCACTGTTGTTACACTTATTTTTTATAATGATATTTCCAATTCTCTTTAAACGTTTCCCTGGTCTTTGTGCATTGGTTTGAGTCTGTGATTTTCAGTCATTAGTGAGTTAATCTGGGTTGTGAAGGCCTTGATTTTAGCTTGCAGGGAGGGCACATCTGTGTAGTAATTTTCTATCCAGAATAAACACACTTCACACCGCAAGTCGAGAACTGTTGATTGAGGGAACCCATTGTTGTATGTCAACACGTTCCCACTGTTGCCTGTGGTTTTTTTTATCAAGTTTGATAAAGGGATTCAGGCAATGCCCTTGCGTGAGGGTTTTCATACAAAAGTTCAGGCCTGACATTTGAGAGCCCTAGAGGCTTCTCTATCAAAGGTTTATCTAGCGCTGTAGCAAGGTCTGTAACAAAAAATAAAAAAAAACGCTTATCTTAACCAAAACAAAAATTCTGATAAAATTACCTCCAAAGGTTGAAGAATATCTCTGCAAATATCCATTTTCTAGAGAAACTGCCTGCACATTAAGATAAAACGACTCATTTCGGTTCTGGGTCTTAAATGGTTTTGTCTAATTCGTAGCGGTTTGCTCAGAATCCCTCCTGCAAAAGCGTGTCTCTGGAAAACAAAAACGGGATTGAACAGACTGTAACTAAAGAAAATAGACCAACTATGGGTTTAGATGGCAGTGGTAGGAGGTAAGCCCGCAATAAAACAATGGAAACAAAACTAGGAACACACCAGGGAAATCATAACACAAGCAATGGCGTTTTCAGTCATGAAATTTGGGCGTTTCTGGCGATGAATGTTTAGAGTACATACGAAACCCGAGACTTAGCTCGAAATGATGGACCTATTGTTGTCAGACTGCCACCTCCCATAGGGTACAGACCACGACCAAGCTCATAAAAAAAAATATCATTGCGCACAAAGTGGAATCGGTTTCCAAAATTTAGGAGAGGCAAAAAATTATAAACCAAAGTGTATTGACAAGAATAAGACTTACCAAGAGGCACAAAGATATATATGATAGTTTAATTTTAATGGATCCTTGGTGTTTCAAACAACAATTGCGAGCACACTTCACAATCGATGAGTCAGTTTAAAGCAGCAAACAAGTGGAGCTTCATAGCCCAAAAACCTTTATTAGAAACCAAACTGTAGAGACATCTTCCTTTCACAAACTTTAGATAAAACGGTAAAACAATCATGAGTTTCAATGCTTCGTTCATGCTTTCAGACATGAACGAAGACACCAAAACGAAGAAAGGAAAACAATAGGAATAACCGAGACATTGCATTTACAATTCAAAACTACTTTTGAAAAGCAGTAATCCCATGACCACGTGTCAACAGCTACATAACTTATCATTTGTCGCTTTTAAAAAGTGAAAACATGTTGGGTTGCCAACAGACCTCCATATATATACACACACAAGGTGATTGTTATTCATTCAAAGTGGAGTGTGTGTGTGTGTGTGTGTGTGTGTGTGTGTGTGTGTATATATAATGATGATGATGATGATTAACATCCACTAAGACCAAATTTGTAACACACCCGACCCCTAAATGTCTTTCCTAGGGGTGGGGCATCATAATTTCATTTTCCTCTTAAATCGGATTCTCATTTTTTGTCTCTATTGTATTTCTGCTCACCAAGAGCTCTCGAACCGTGGTCAACATTGCTCATATCTGAGTTCGAGATTTCTAAGACTTGCTCCGGTGATGGATCTTCGGGCGTTCATCGGTTGAGATCCATGTAGCATCCACGGGAATCCATTACCAGGTTATATCCTCTAGCAGGGAACATCCATTCATTACCTAAGCCAATAACAGACTCAATCCCTTTCTAATATATCAACTGTAGAGGAATTCGACACTGAACGCCTCTTTACTATCTACACACGAGACCTTCCAGAGTCTCGAAGTCCCGTAGGCTTTCCACATGGTTCAGACCTTTTGGTCTCTCTACAATACTACACCCCAATTCCTCTGGAGTCCAAAGTCCCAGACTCCCAGAGTTTCAGTCACTTCACCAACCACTTTGGCTAGGCGGGCTCGTACCAGGGGCTGACACGTAGAAGGGGGCAGGGGTGACACACGTTCCAATGGGTCTATAGGGTATGTGATACGCACAAATCCAAGTGACATGTGGCACATCAATCAGTGGTCCACGTCACGCCAGACTGACAGCCTTCTAGCATCTCTCAGATCTCACGATCGAGATACAGCCACATAGATCCATAGATATACGGCTCGTAACTTCCGCTCAAGGGTCCCTCCTCCCGAATGATTGAAAGATAGGCGAGACTCCTAACGAACTCCCCAAATCTAGGACTTTACTTCACTTCATAACTTCGGCGTTCGGGGATTTTGATGTTATAGCATCTCCATTCTCCCAAAGTGGAACTTCGTCGAAGTCGTCTCGGTGTAGATCCAACGACTGAGGGAACCTCCAAACGTTCTCAATCGATGGCTCGCGCTACTTCACGATGGAGAGTTGGATCTCGATTTAGTCGATAAGACAGGTTCCTCTAACCACTAGGGAAACTGCCCAACTCCGGTCAACCTTGCAAGTGACCGTAACTCTCAGTCGCCTTTGACTGCTTTGTGACTATTAGGGCCGATAGTACCTCGAAGTCCCAGACTTTCGGAGCTTCGGAGCCATAAGGACTTAGCTCCCTTAGGCTTAGCCTAAGGTTCCTAGGTGTTGGTCACATGGGTCCTCCCGAACGGATCTCGTCCACTCATCTTCCAAATGAAAGGATCCTCCCTTTCGAGACTTAAATCTCGTTGTCTTTCTTGAGCTTCATCATGAAATTGGTAAGGGCTTTGGGCATGATATCCCAGTCGCATAGCAAGGAGTCTGAAGAAGATATCCTCTTCAGACGAACAGGGCCAGATTAACTCAATACTTTCTATCTCGTTCGTCCTACTAGTTTACGTCCCACGACACCTCGAGGACTAAGTTGGGGCATATAGACGATCAATCAGAAGCATAAGTTCACAAGAAAATAAGTGCATACACATAACTTGACTATTCAATACAAAAACCATTTATAGATATATAGATACATGCATTCATCCATAATTCCATTTCAATGCACAAAGTATGAAAACACTTATCAGAACCAGAAGGCGTGATGCGACTACTAAAAGGGGTGTACGTTTCCACCCAACCATAGGCTTAGTCACTCCTAACGTATTTACCACTAGCCATCCCTGAGCTAGACCACGATGCTTTGAGAGAGAGTCCTTTCTTCCGGCTCAAAGATAGTTAGGGATGAAGGTTACTCTCCTCCTCCCACAGGAACCTGGCAATGGGTTTCTTTATACCAAGCAAGGAGGTCTGCCTGAGTACTTCATCAGTCACTCACCAACCTCGTTTATCAACTTGTATCATAACCTTGTTAGCCACTTCCTGCGATCAAAACACATTCGTTCTTAGTTCTTTCTCGAATCCCAAGTGCTTAGTCTCTCCACTTGCTTCTCTTCAGAGGTCTTCCTCTACCCACCATGCCTTCCTTTCTTGCCTTCCTCAATAAGATTGCGTGTGGCCTGAATTCCCAGCCTGTGGTTAGGTCCCAGAGAAAGTGCTTTTCATCTTCAACCTTCCTAGTGTCACAAAGGTGACACACTCTTTCATCCCATGGCATTTTAGGAATTGACCAACACCCAATTTCATGATGTAGCTCGTGAGAATTTGTTCTTATCTTAGCAATGCTTATTTTTTTCTTTACACTTGGCAAAATAGATAGATAATTTTGATCTTCTAGATTAAGGTTGATTACATCTTTATAATACCTTAATTTTTTTTTTCCTATAACTCTTTATTACACCACATTTTCTCCTTAAATTTTGATTTGACGTTTTTTTTAATAGTATCTTTATTTTGCAAAATGGTGTCTTCCATGATTCCCCAATAGTTTAGCCAAGACCGGGCATCTTTATGCCATCCTCGCTTGAGTCGATGGTGGTTATGACTTGATTTTGAAGCAATTTTAGGAAGCCTCTTGTCTTCCATGTTGTTTAACTTGTTCTCATACATTAGGTATCTAGTCATAGCCATGCTCTCAATGGGGGAGAGGTTTGTTTCTAAGAGGAGGATGTGATAGGGTGTATTTCCTTTCATTTTGAGATTATAGGTTATAAAATTATTTTGTATTTGCTCTATCTTTCTCCAGGATTCACGAGAGATACTACAGCCCCAGACTTCACATCCATAAAGAATAACAGGGGTAACAAGATTCTCAAAGAGGAGTTTCTTCTTATCCCAACTCGAAGATCAGTTGATTTACAATTGTTTTCAAGCCCATAACAAGCTTTCCATTCCCCAATAATCCTTTTCTCAATGCTATAATTCCAATTGAGCTTGTGGTGAATATCAATTCCAAGATATTTGTATGAATTCACTTCCTCCAAGTTGTTGTTGTCATATATGAAGGTATCATAAGGGGTCTTATTAGATTTAATAATCATGACCTTAGTCTTATCAATATTAACAGTCATACCCATATTAGAGCAAAAATAGTTGAGGATTCTTAATTGGTTTTCAAGATCATGGGGACTCCTTGCCATAAGAACGATATCATCGGCATAAAGAAGAAGATTGATGACTATACTAGTGAGAGTAGGGCTGACACAACCTGTTTTTTCCAAGCAATCTTCTAACTTGTCAATGTATATGCCAAAAAGGGTAGGGAACAAGGGACAACCTTGTTTGACTCTGATATTGTAGTTAATCTCTTTTAATCAGCCCTCAGTGTTTTTAAACATAGCAATAACGTTCTCATACATCCTTATTGCAGCAGCCCTCAACTTTAGAGGCACTTTTATCTCTTCCAACCTATTCCAAAGGTTTTTCCTAGGAACCATGTCAAAAGTTCTTCTAAAGTCAACAAAACAACAAAAAAGATTGGTTTTAGTATTGCGGAACTCCTCTGCAATGATCCTAAAGGTAACAAGATGGTCCACAGTTGAATGATATCTCCTAGACCCGACCTGCCTTTAGTTCTTTTACCGTGACATTCTAGCCAAAGGCTAATCTTATTTTCCAAAATAATTCCATAAAGCTTGGCTAAAATCGGGCTAATCATAATGGTCCTATAATTAAAGGGAATGTTTCTATCTCCATTTTTAAAAATAGGAACAATGAGGCTTTGCGTCCAGGGTTTAGGGAAGCTTTGCTTGACTGCTAAATTGAAGAGCTTGTGTATGTGAGGAATAAGGATAGGCCCTCCGATTTTAAAAATTTCAGCTTGGTAGCCTTCAATGTCCTTAGCTTTCCCATTTGCAAGTCATTTAACCCCGAACTCTATGTCATCTATAGAAAAAACTTCTTCCTTTGTAGGGACAATAGGAATGGTGTCCATGGCATTAGGGAACTCATAAAGAATATTAAGGTAGGAATTCCAGTCCCTTAAGAGAATCCTATTATTTTCTTTAGTATTGTGGTTTAGAATTTGTCTCCAGAACTTCTTAGGATCCAACTTATATAGTTGTGAAAGTTGCTCTTGCCTTTTATTGATATAGTACTTTTTTTCCTTTTAATTAGGGCTTTGTATGTATTGATCTTATCGAGTTTTAAGGACTCATTAGAAACATTCCTAATGGTTTTTCTAGCAATTTTACATTCTTTATCATACCAAGGGTTGGTCGTTCTATTATTCTTTTTATAGGACACCTCGAAAGAGAACTTGTTAATAGAAGTGGAAAGGGTAGTTGTAAAATCATGATAGAGTTCTTCAATGTTGTCCTTATAAGTTAGGAGATTTAATTTACTATTTAAATCCTTTAAGAAGATGTCAACTTTACTTTTGTCAAAGCGCAGATTCCTTTGATTATCAGAATTCTCTTCAATGGCGCTCCTATGCATGGAAAAGTTTAGAGTTAGGGTTAAAGGTTTATGATCAGTGTCAAACTCATGGTCATTTAAAAGGTCAAAAGTTGTTATTTGGTTGGAAGCGAGGATATCAAATATCACATAATTTACAACACTACTACCTAGCCCATGAATAGAAGTCATTTTGTTGGAGTTTGGCCACTTCATTACTCCATTGCAAATTATTAGGTCTTGAGAGCTGCAGAGCTTGACCAACTCAATACCAAACAAATTCTCAATTAGGTCTTTAGAGCTTCTTTTGTAGCTATTAGATAAAACAAGGTCCTCATTTAGCCATAAAGGATTATGGTTGGAATCACTACTTAAAAGAGTAGCTTGTTTAGTTGCAGTCCTAACATTAAAGTCTCATAACAAGAGGATATTACCTTCATTTTTCAAACTATAAATATCTTGTTCTAAATTATTGTAGGGACAATTGTTATCTATATTGTTTTTCTTATAAAAAGTAGAATTAATAGTTGCAAAATAACAAATTGCTATATACATCTTCTTAGCATTAGTGTCTGAAATTTCTATCCAAATGTACTGATTGAGAGGGCCAATCTTATGAAGTTGAATGTGAGGAGAAATGTTTTTTCTAATATAACAAGTTATGCCTCCTATCCCTCTAAGGTGGGATTTTTTGTTCCAAGCCAACCATAAGACAAATCCTTCTATGTTAGGGACCTTAGACTCCTCATGCTCCCAAGTTTCAATTAGACAGATAATACCAATATCACTTAGGATCCAACTTATCATAGGACCTTTGCGCCATGGAAAGCCACGAAAGTTCCAAAAAAGGATCCCGAGTGTCCCAAATTCCTATTTATTATTATTCTTCTCGTCTCTATAAAATAGTGGAGGCAACATAAATATAAATAAATAAATAAAATAATTTGTTATTATTATTTTAATGTGTTGTGTTATGTGAACATCTCTCCCATACTGGGTCGTAGAGCGTCTCTCTCAGCAATCACTAACCAAAACAATTATTATCAACTATTATTTATGAATATAGTTTAATTTGTCACCTTTATTCAAGAAAAATCACGTCATTTAAAATAATTTATTAGTGGTTTGTAAGGGGGTAGAGTTTTAGTCTTGCTAAATTCCTTTGGGGTTTGAGTCATTGACATGTTTCCTTACGTCCAAGTAATATGGATCTTAGCCAATCAAAAACATATTTATGTCTTACTCTAGGACCAAAAGGCACTTCCACTCTAGATAAACCAATGTCCCTTGTAATAATTGTTGAAAAACTACCTCCAATCAATAAAGTCATATGTTTTTTAATAACATTTAGTGATAATCTCACACATTATACCAAATATTATCCCTATAATCATTTTTTTAATAGCATTTAACCTTAATCCCATACATGATACCAAAAACTATACCAATTATAATTTAATCTTGTCTATAAAAAAAAAAAAAAACATTTTCTCCTTTTATTATTAAAACAAAAACTTAAAATTTTAACATATCATTTATTATATCAAAATATAATAAAAATAAATAAACACTATAAACTTAATATCCACATGCAAAGCCCCGGATGAGGTGACATGTGGGCCACACACGTCGTTGGATGGGGCGATTATGAGGGCAGTTAAAGCCCCTCACCGCCACCCTCCTCCCTTGTCCAGTCGTGATGGTTAGTCTGCATGAACGCCAAGGTTTAGTACGTTGGGCCTTAATGGAGACCCAGGCTCGGCTCCTCAGCTTCAGTATGATTTTGTTTTTGGCCATTACACCTGCACTAATGGCTACCAGAGCCATCAATTCCTCCGTCCTCCTGGTCTTTTCAAACTACAAGAAATTTTATATTGGGCATTTGGGCCTAAAGCATAGCATCATATCGCCAGTTCTGCTCCAAGATTTTGCTTACTCTATAGGTGTTTCAGTCTGCCTAGTACTCTGCTCAGACATGCCACGAGAAAGAGGCAAGCCCCGACGAGGGCCAGTCTACTATAATCGGTTTGGCAGACACAACTGCCCAAGACCTTCCTCTCGAGCTCTCATACCAGGCTGGGACCATCCGAGTTCTTCTGGTGAGAATTGGTTTGAACAGGCTCAACCAAAGCCTTGTCCTTCTAGTACAGAGGGTCTCCATGGCATACACAACTGCCCGGGACCTACCTATCGAGCTCTTATACCAGGAAGGGACCATTCGGGTTCTTCTAGTCAGAATTGGTTTGAACAAGCTCAACCAAAGCCTCGTCCTCCCAACACAGAGGGCTTCCATGGCGGATGCCCGGTGGAAGAAGAAATTTCGCCCAATTGGGAGGAATTTTTTCCTTTCATGTCGTCAACTTCCTTGGAGCACCAACTTGCCACCTGCACCACCATTCCTTTTCAGGAGCCAGTTGCGACGAGCTGCATTGTGGAAGAAGAAGTCTCACCTCCAAAGGATCACTCGGGACAAAATTCAGCTGCCACCACAGACGAGGACCCTGTCACAGATTTCGCCATTGCAAATGACTCTGTTGCTACTACTATGGATGAAGACGAGGTTCATGATGATGAAGCTGATGACCATAGTCACCCAGCTCCAGACTCCTACAGACTCACGAAAGACCACATGGTCTTGATCTTTGAGATGAAAAGGGACCTGGCAGAGCAACAACACCGCCAGAGTTTCTTCAACAAACGTCTGGACACCTTGTATGACTCCCTTTCAAGCGAGCCTGAGAAGAGTCATTGCTCAACTTGCTAACAACCCTACATCTTCCGACTCCGTCAAGATGGACGCTCGGGCTCGTCCCACGTCTAACACTCTCACATGTTTTTTTTTTGGTTTAATGGCTAAGTTTTTGCAATTTTTGCATACCATAGTCTCTGGTTCAGGTTCAATAGGTGGTCGGGGCACTTAGTCCACCGTCTGTTCTGGTTTCCATGCTAGTGGCAGAACAAGTGGCAAGTCCCCTTGTATGTATGCCGACAGTTGTCATTTTTTCTTAAATTTTTGGAACATTGAACAGGTGTCATGTCCACACGTTCTGGTTTCCACTATGGTGGAAGAACAGTTGGCGTGCTATCATGCACAATCAGACACAAGTTTTTTGCTAAAGCAAGGTAATATATTTTTTATTAAAAAAAAAAAATGTCCACATACAAAGAAACCAACATCAATGAATTTTAATATTTATAAGTATAATGAATTTTGCAAGTCCCTTCCACATAAAGATTGTAAGGAATGATTGCATGGAAGACTCTTATGTTTCATTCTATTTGAAGTGTAGAAATATAATATTCAAATCATCATTTTTATTTTATTTAAATTATTTTGGAATGTATTTTGTAATGACTAACATAAAACAATATTTATTTGTAATTATTTTTATTAAATTATTTTCAAATATATTTTAAAATAATTAACATAAAATTTATTTTTAAAAGTGTAAAATTACTTCAATAAAATGAGATTATTGTAAAAAGATGATACGGAGAAGTATAATTTTTATTTGATTTCGAGTATTCTAAATATTAAATAAAAAATAATAATTAATTGAAAGAAGTTAATGTGTAAGTACACGTTAATTAAATAAATTAATTAAAAGTATAAAAAATGATTTGTTGTTTTTCTTAAATTTTAATCTCAAATCCAATTTTAACTCATTATTATAATTCTGATTATTAGTCTTTGTCTAAGGAGTAGAGGGACTATAGGGATCGATAATTAGTTGACTTCATATTAGGTTGTCCTTTGACCACAAGTATTTACATAGAACTAGGGAACTAAAAATATTGATTTTTATATAATAAAAAGTACTATATATGTCATGACCTAATTGGATAACAAATTCGAGGTCGCATTTTCTGCTAGCTAAATTTATCCTAAATTTTGTTAATTATAAATATTTTTATGTTTGTTGTAATATTGTTATTATTATTATTATTAAGTACTTAACTTACTTAAAGAAGCCTACCACACACATTCTTTCTTAAATGCTTACACACTGGGAGGCCCTTGGATGGTTCTGATAGCCTTAAATGTTTACGTAACAAGCCTCACACCATTAAATGTTTACTTAACATGGTACAATCTTGTTTGTAGTGAATTTGGGCACTTCGGGTATAATGAAACTTGCTAATTCTAGTGGTCCTGAGTCGAATTGCAAATGACTGAAGTGATGTCTCCAAAATGTGTATGACAGAATTGTTGAGTACAAAATGTATAGCACGCAATAAGTTGGACATGAAAAATGAAAAATAAAAATAAATATGAATAATTAATTGAATAAAATTTAACAAAACATTATGACATATACGATATTTAATATTAATATTATATGATAGATATCATTAATTTTACTTTATAGTTTATTTATTAATATTAATATAAAATAATATATACAAGTATATATCCATTTTAACTTTGGAGTAAAAAATGATCAATTTCTATGTACAAACCTTTATTATCATAAACAAAATCAAAATTCCAAAATTATATTTAAAAACATTAAAAATAATATTGAATAAAATTTAAATAAATATTTATACTAGTCTTTAAGTCAAAACTGTTATAGCATTATATAAATTACTATAAATTTTGGTACAATGTTATAATATTCTATAAATTACTAAATCTCATGTTGAGGTATGTCGAGATTGGTGATACATAAGCATGAGTGTAAATGTGAACGGGCGAGTCCGCCAACTGATGGAATTGTTGAGTGCAAAATGTATATGACGGAAGTGTTGGGTGCAAAATGTATATCACGAAACAAACAGTGTTGGGTGCAAGATGTATATCAAGGAACAAGCGGGACATAAAAAATAAATAAATAAATAAATATGAATAATTAATTAAATAAAATTTAACAAAACATTATCACATATTAATAATGAATATTATATTTAATATTAATATTATAGGATATATATCATTACTTTATAGTTTATTTATTAATATTAATATAAAATAGTATATACAAGTATATATCCATTTTAACTCTAGAGTCAAGAAGGATCAATTTTCAAGTACAAACATTTATTATCATAAATAAAATCAAAATTCCAAAATTCCAAAATTACATTTAAAAACATTAAAAATAATATTGAATAAAATTTAAATAATTGTTTATACTATTCTTTAAGTAAAAAGTGTTAAGAAAAATGAAAAATATAAATAAATATGAATAATTAATTGAATAAAATTTAACAAAACATTATCACATATTAATAATGAATACGATATTAGTCCCCGAGGTGTAGGACAGTCGGTGACGGAGTGTGTTGTTAAGCCACTCCGTGTTGAAAAGTCACCGGTTAGAAACTTGCAGGGACAAAAAAATCCAACCATGTTAAGAGTTGGTGTGGCTCACGCGGGTGCGATGATGCCCCTGAGTAGCGGTTTCAGGTTCGGCCACATTAACAAACAAAAAAATAAAACGCAATAATGGCACACGAGTAAGTCCGGGTGAGAATCGAACATGAGACTTCATTTACAAATTTCCTTCCATTTACACGGCACTTGCCAATCCGTCTACACCGGTGCTGGCAATACGATATTTAATATTAATATTATAGGATAGATATCATTAATTTTACTTTATAGTTTATTTATTAATATTAACATAAAATAATATATACAAGTATATATCCATTTTAACTCTAGAATCAAGAATGATCAATTTCAAAGTACAAACCTTTATTATCATAAACAAAATCAAAATTCCAAAATTACATTTAAAAACATTAAAAACAATATTGAATAAAATTTAAATAATTGTTTATACTATTCTTTTAAGTAAAAAGTGTTATAGCATTATATAAATTACTATAAATCTTGGTACAATATTATAATATTCTATAAAGGTGCAAGATGTGTATCACGGGAACATGACATGAAAAATGAAAAATAAAAATAAATATTAATAATTAATTGAATAAAATTTAACAAAACATTATAACATATTAACAATGAATAGGATATTTAATATTAACATTATATGATAGATATCATTAATTTATTTTATAGTTTATTTATTAATATTAATATAAAACAGTATATACAAGTATATATTCATTTTAACTTTAGGGTCAAAAAGGATTTACAGGTACAAACCTTTATTATTATAAACAAAATCAAAATTACATTTAAAAACATTAAAATAATATTGAATAAAATTAAAATAATTGTTTATACTATTCTTTAAGTAAAAAGTGTTATATCATTATATAAATTACTATAAATCTTGGTACAATGTTATAGTATTCTATAAATTGTTTATTCTATACATAAGCATGACTATACATAACCCGCAAGTCCGCCAACCCGCAGAATTGTTGGGTGCAAAATGTATATGAGGAAAGTGTTGGGTGCAAGATGTATATCAAGGAACACGAGGGACATGAAAAATGAAAAATAAAAATAAATATGAATAATTAATTGAATAAAATTTAACAAAACATTATCACATATTAAAAATGAATACGATATTTAATATTAATATTATAGGATAGATATAATTAATTTTACTTTATAGTTTATTTATTAATATGAATATAAAATAGTATATACAAGTATATATTCATTTTAACTCTAGAGTCAAGAAGAATCAATTTCTAGGTACAAACCTTTATTATCATAAACAAAATCAAAATTCTAAAATTACATTTAAAAACATTAAAAATAAAATTTAAATAATTGCTTATACTATTCTTTTAAGTAAAAAGTGTTATAGCATTATATAAATTACTATAAATCTTGGTGCAATGTTATAATATTCTTTAAATTACTAAATCCTATGTTGTTGTCGCTCGTACTGGTGATACATAAACATGACTATAAATGTGAACTCGCGAGTCCGTCGGAATTGTTGGGTGCAAAATGTATATAACGGAAGTGTTGGGTGCAAGATGTATATCACCAGGACATGAAAAATAAAAAATAAAAATAAATATGAATAATTAATTGAATAAAATTTAAATTTGAAACAAACAGATGATTAATGTATCAAACAATGCATTAACTCATTATAAATAAGTTAGTGCACCAACCATTGATCTCAAAATTGGCCTACAATTTTAAGAATTCAAGTCTCCATAATACACTCATGGTAAGATTCTAAAATCTTCCATCTTCTTGGTTCAACTCTCTTCACATTGATTTCTACTAGTTGTATCCAAGCACTTGTTCAAATTAAAGGAATGCACGTAGGAAAAGTGATCACAAAACTACATAGGAAAAGTGAACACAATACTACAGGTAATAATTGCCCTACCCATTTTATGTAGGGCATAAATATAATCACTTTAAACACAAAACTTATGAATACTTTATAGAAATAAAATGATCCTCGTTGTATCCATGGATCTTACAACTACATTTTTTCCACAGAAAATTTCACATTATATTTATATAGAAATATAAGTTGTTCTCATAATAGTCAATTACACCAGAAGTTCCTTTGGATTTCATGGACTGTTCTACAATGAGAGTTTCTAAAACCCCTACAATAACTCTGACATCTCCACTCTGTACCAAAATTACATTGTCATGAAGAAAACAACATATTGTACCTGATCATACTACTACACAAAAGTCACCCAAAAAAACATTTTATAAACTATGGGAACATCCCCTATAGACATCTAATATAGATTTAAAAACAAAGGTGGGCCCTCATGGCCTCCTTCCCATAGATTGTATGCAATGATCCCAGGTTTCTTTTGAAGAGCCTGTTTTGATAAACTGATGGCCTCTTGATTTTCTTCTCTAAAAACATGGGCAAAGGATATAGTCCCGAAGAGATTGATGAGATCAAAAATCTTATCCTTCCAACAGTCTAAGGTGACAACCTGTAATGCGCCTTTTCTCTTTAGCCAATCAGTGACTATTTTTGAGTCTCCAAGAACAAGTAAATCTATGATTGAAAGCTGAGATGCCAAGGTTAGTGAAGCTCGTACCCCCATAAACTCAACCCTTGTATTTGTTCCATGACCACAATTTAAGGTCCATAAGTTGAAACATCACTAATGTTTATCACCCTGCTTGCATCACTTTAATCACCATTTTGTTGTGCTACCCCATCAAACCACCCAATAATTTTTTGTTCAGGTATAGCAAAGATAGTAGCTCTAGGGATTTGAACTTTTACCTTTTTCCTGGATCCGCCCACTGCTCCTAAAGATTTGTACACCACCTTTTGAATGGAAGGATTCCCTGACTCAACGATGGTGTAGTTTCATTCTATCTAGATGTACCAGCAAATATAGGCTAGCAAGGTAGGATAAGAAAGATTCTGAGCATTCTAGTTTTCAAAGGACTCATCCACCGATGAACCATTCCACCTTGAAGAGAGAGATTGAGCAGTTTTAATTCTATCCCAGACTGTAGTAGTGAATGGGCAGTTTACAAACATATGATTTACAGTCTTCCAGTTGCTTTTACAAAGGTGGCAATAACCTGGCCCTATATGTCCTTTGATTTGTAGGTTTTCCCAGGTGAGGATTTTATTTTCTACAACCACCCAGGCAAAGAGTTTAATTTTTTGTGGATAATCTCATAACCACAATTTTTTCCTCCAGCCTCCAATTGTTTTTTTCCACAATTTTGTAGCTATAGCAGTATAAACATTTTTAACTGTAAGCTAACCAGAATTGTCACCTCCCGTCCACTTTAACTCATCCGGTCTATCTAAAAGTTGTACCCCTGAACCAATCAAGGCTCTTATGAACTTCTCCCATTGTGTATCTAAGTCACCAACCATGCCCAACTCTTCACTATCTAACCAAACCGAGCAGATTGTGCCAGGGCAAAGATCTCGACTAGCCTAATAAAGGTAATGTACTTTTTTTTGATTGAGTGATACTACCAGATCTTCAGACAAAATAGAATCTTTTCCCATGCCCAAAATCAAATCCTTCCCTAGAATAATGGAGTGTCTAGATCTTATACTCCAGGCTAACCAGTGTAAAACAAGATGTAAATATTTAAGGAGATTTCTCCAAGTTTGGGAGCCTTGAGTCATTGCAATCAAAACCGATCTCAACCACCTCGTCACTGTCCCATGTGGGAGGTACTTATCCTTTATGACCTGGTGCCAAATTCCATTCTTCATAAAGGCCCTCCACAACGTGTTTGTCGTCAAAACCCTGTAGAAGCTGAAGATATTCCTTAGTCCCCAACCACCATACTTTTTTGGCCTCGCTAAAGTCTCCCATCTAGATAAGTGATAACTCTGGTTTTTCTTGCATCTTAACCATAAGAAAGAGAAAACCATTTGGTGAATCCGATTAAGAACTGATGACAAAATATGATCCAAAGCCATCCAATAGACTGGCTAGCTCTCTAGAACTGCTTTTATAAGCACATAGTGACCTCTGAGGGATAGCCAACGATTGCACCACTGATTTATTCTCTTCTCAAATTTTGAAATGAACCGATGCCAGTCCTCCACCTTGTAGCTGTCAATTTTTAAGAAGTAACCCAAATATATGAACCCATTCAATAGATCATTAAAGTTATAATGGAAAAGTTCTTTTAAGTATTCTAGAGTGCCCTGTTGAACTCTGAAGTGGAGAAATTTGGATTTTTGTACATTAATCATCAGACCCGACGCGCCACAAAAAAAATCAATAATTCTATTAATCTCCTGCCACTCTTTTATCAAAGCTTTTGTCATTATGAGAACATCATCCACGAATAGAAGGTGTAGGATCTTTATTAATATTGAAACCTTTATCCCGGACAGTTTTCCATCTGCCTGACCTTTTTTTAGTGAAAGGCTAAGGCCTTCCATAACAAGAATGAACAGAAGAGACGACAGTGGGCAACCCTATTTTAATCCTCTGCCACTCTGGAAGAACTTTGTCGACTCTCTATTGATCAGGATGGCATAGGCTGCAAAGGATGCACATCCCATGATCCAATTTGTAGTAGGAAGACCAAAACCACATTGGAGAAGAGTTAAACAGAGAAAATCCCAATTTATACAATCATATGCCTTCTTCAAATCTAGCTTCATAATGATGGCTTGAAGTTTTTTTACCTTTATACTGTGCAGACACTCTTGGGTTGTGTCAATTGCATCTAAAATCTATCTCCCTTTTAGAAATCTCTGTTGTTCCACGGAGAAGGAACGAGAAAGGATAGGTCTGATCCTTCTAGCTATAATTTTTGCAATGATTTTGTAACATAGATTACACAAAGCAATTGGGCGAAAATCGCCAAAGGAGCAAGGACAGTTGACTTTTGGTATTAGCGCTATAAAATTCGAATTTATCGATTTGATAACCTCACCACCAGGCCTTTTTTCCTCCATTACATCTAGAAAATCCTTCCCAACCAACTCGAAAAATTGTATAAAGAATTCCACGGTCCACCCGTCTGGCCCTGGACTTTTGTCCTTGGAAAAACCTTTTAGGACCTCTAGAACTTTTTCACTGGAGCATGGACTTTCAAGAATAACGACTTCTTCCTCCGTAACTATCCTTGGAAAAATCCTTATAGTAACTATCTGCTCTTCTATGTATTTTGTCTTGTGTGCTGAAAGAAAGAGCTAAAGAATCTAGTCGCTTCTTCCTTCAAGGCCTCCTGGCCTATGTGTACCAGACCAGTTTCATCCTTTATCTCCCAGATATGTTTTTTATTTCGTATGTGACTAGCGAAGCAATGGAATTTTTTTTTATTCTTATCTTCACTTTGGATCCAAATAGCCCTAATTTTTTGTCGCCATCGGTATTCTTCAGCTAGAATATGTTTATTACACTCAACCTCTAGAAACTTCAATCAGTGTTCAGTAACAGTACTATACACTCCATGTGTTTTCTGCTTGTAGAGTAAAACTAGCTCCTCTTCAAGCTTTTCCAATGCTAACTGTTCATGTATTCTTTTTTCTTTTGACAAGGACTTTACTTGAATCTTGAGTTGTTTAAGCTTCCCAGCTAATCTCCTCTGAGCTCCCTCTTCCAGTTGGAATGGGTGATCATTCCACATTTCCTGTACCAAAGTAGAAAAAATATCTTCTAGCGACCATGCTGGGCTTAGTTTGAAGAGATGAGCAACAATTGAAAAACTAAGACCCAATTGTAGCAGGACTGGAGCATGATCTGATATATAAGGGTAATCCACCCAAGTCCTATATCTCACCGACGATGAGATAATGTCCTCTGATACATAAATTATGTCTAGTCTCTTCAAGATTTCATCCACTCCAATTATGCCATTTCGCCACGTAGGTACCACCTCCGCGGGCGGGATATCTACAAGCTGTTTTTTTTTTTTTTTAATTCTTTAAAAAAGACGCCAATGGATCTAACAAGGTTTTCACACCCCAAACCTCCTATGATCTTGTAGCAAAATTCATATCCCTAGCTACAATCAAATCACCATGAGATAACATGCCCCCACCATCCACATTTTCCCAGAATTGCTTACGATCTGTACACGAGCCATATACATTTAAGAAATAGATCCTTCTTTTATCAGATAAACTGGTACCTGAGAAAAAAATACCACCACAGCTTAGGAATGGAAATAAATAAAAAAAAATTGGATCCCAAGACACCAGAAGTCCGCCAGAATTCCCTACAGAACTAACTGCACAAATCATCCACCTAGGTCGGATAGAGAACATGAAGTGTCTAGCCTTATCCTCAACCACCAGAGTCTCTTGTAGAAAGATAATGCCCAAAGATGTTTTTGTAATAAGTCTACGAAGGGAGGCCGCTTTAAGGGGTCCTCCTACCCCTCTTATATTTAGAGAAAGGAGGATCATGACTTATCCCTTGCAAGGGCTTTCATGCCTCTAAGCGCCCCTTGTTCAATGTTTGTTGAAAACTGATGTGCAGAAAAGGTAAGATTTGTCCCAGCCTTCTTGCGGGCACTCCTAGTTTTAATAGGAGAGACCTCAAACCCCAAGCTCCGCAACCATTCCCATAATCCACCCCTACCCAAGTGAATGCCCCAGGTGGTCCACTAGTCTCTGCTCTGTTCATTACTTCCTTCTCTAGAAAGGTCGGGATGGGTATGGGACTAGAAGCCTCCCTATATGAAGAAACCAGTGAAGTAATCAAACTATCTAGCGTGTGGTTACTAAAATCTGGTTCTCTGTACCCCGAGGTAGTGCTATTATCTTCCACTGTTATAATAGAGGGTTTTTCAACTGTAACAGTCTCATGGGTAGTTACATACATTGGTGTAGGGTCAGCCCTAACTTCTACAAAATCCGAACCCACTGGAGTAGTCTCAAAAAATGTCCCAAAATCGGCCACAAGCGAGGATATCAAATCCGACAAGAAAGTATTGTCTAAATGGTCTTGTTCCCATGCTCATAAAGGAAAATAAAGTGAACGGCAATGAAGTTTTAACTTACCGACAAATTTGGTGTTTGGAAGTCCAGGGCTTTCCTCTGCCCTCACTGTAGTAAAATCCCCCGTCTCCTAAGAGTCCACACCAATAGAGTAGAGGTCCTTTGACAAATCCTCCATGGAGTCCTTTGAATCCGAAATCCCATAAGCTTATTGACAATCCTTTCGCAAGTGTCTAGTTTGCCTACATAGAGTACACCAAAAGGGTATTCTCGGGTAATCCAATCTCTGGACGAGAATGTGGCCCCGCCAATCTATTTCGAGTGACTCCAACAGTCCCGCATGGATATCCACCTCAACCAGAACCTTTTCTATCCTTTTATCTTGTGACTATAGTGCAGTTTCATCAACCTTGATGAAACAACCCAACTCATTTCCAATTGCCTCCAGCGCTTTGACATTCCACAATTGGAGAGGAAGACCCTAAAGAAGTACCCAAAGGTGGCAGAAACTGAAATATTCAGTTGTCGGGTCGAAGCGAACGCACTACCTCTTCAACATCAAACTCCCACCCTCAAAGTCCCACAATCTACCTAAGATAAACCATGTTTCCTCTGGATTTTTAAAAACAAAACCGAACCATCCTCTTGGCAGGGTCAATAGTTCAGGCGAGTACCCTAAAAGCGGTTCCCATGAGTGGCATTTTACACTACGACCAGTGAGAAAATCTCCCCACCAGTGCACAAAGAGAGAGAGGTTATAGGATTCTTCAAGACCCATGTCCACTCCCATTGCCATTCGACATTTTTCCTTCTTTGGCTTCCAGACTCGAGCAACGCGTCTATGAAAACCTCGCTTACACTGAGTGCGACCCCCCTGTAAATCCTCTATCTAAACGCTTGCGAGAGTGGATTTTAGCTCAATCATAAACCTACCTTCTTGTAGACCAATATCTTGGCCACTACAATCAAAGGCTAAACTGACTGGAACCTCTCCAGATAGACAAACTGTATCATGTCCTTGTAAATGGTCTAAAACATGATTACGTTGATGGTAAGGCTTCAAACTGAAGTTTTTTGGAATAGGGATCTCTGTCGAGGTCGCAAGTGGAGTAATAATGCACTCATTAAGATGACACCCACTGTGTTTACTCCTGTATAGCTAGTCCACCGAGGAGAACAAGCCCTCCCTCTCCCAAAGCTCCTCGTCAGTCGCACCCATGAGTGCGCTAACCTCACAGTCCATTCAAAAGCTTCCTCTATCCTCTGTTCGCCTTCCACCTCAGAGAATGTGTCGTATCAAGTCAGAAAAACTAGTCTCTAGGTTTAATGGTAGAGTTAAAGAGTAGTAGAATAATAAATGGAGGATTTAATGTGACACCAGTCACTTCTGGGTCATCCTTCCAGTTAATCAGTGCTATAAAACTATTAAAATTAGTTGGAGGCTCCCGAGAAGACTCTAGAGACAGCAAGAAACCACTACTAATCTGACCCACTAAAAATAAGAAATATAATTGTTAGTGTGTTAGCCAAGGTTATGAAGTCCATTGTCCGCCAATAATGGGAACCGTCCGCAATTTAAACCGTAGAGATGTGAAAACACCAAATGGATATGTCAAATAACACAGCCAAAACTACAGAGTAGGTCCAACTAAGCTTCCTACTAACCCATACCCCCTCAATCTCTCAGAAATCCTAAAAAGGTAATCATTAAAACACCTCCATTAAACCTCCATTAAAACATGCAACCCTCAAATTGCCGAGTCCTCCACTAAACCTCCATTTATGCTGCAACCCATGTGTAGCCTAAAATGTTTGGACCTAGTATTCATTAAACCTCCACTAAACCTCCATTAAACCTGCAAACTGCCTCCATTAAACCTGCAAACTACCTCCACTAAACCTCCATTAAAGCAACAATCTGCCTATGTTCCTCGCTAGTCTGATGGTTGTTAAAGTGCAATACTACAAGTGGATCGTACAACTACATGCCTTTGCAACGCATGAAGTTGTTCATAATTTAGGGTGGTTTGAGATTGCTATAGAGATAGAAACTACTCCATTCGATCTAAAACATATCAATGTCAACTATTGTGCAACCCTTTGAGACTATGTCTTGAAAAGCTAAATGATTCCAAGTTTATAAAAATTAAATGCCACTATGTATGAGAATAAAAATATTGATAAGCATAAGCCAAATGATTACAAGTTCATAAAAATCGAATGATATGGTGTATGGGAAAAAAGAATTAAGAGGAGCAAGATTCATTAATGAGTTTTTTTTATTGATAAAAACAGGGAATGATCTTTGTTGTAAGAAGCCTTTTTCATTCCCTTGGCTATATGATGACAACTTATGTGAGAGGTGGACAATGTAACATGACTTTGCACTAGTAACATTGTTTTGTTTTTTAAAGAATGATATATATTATGATTAATTATAAATTTAGAGAATTAACCACTTCAATTATAACATTGGATATGCGTTTCTAAGTCATCATGTTTGTTGAATTTTCTGCTTACTATTCTTTATATTATTGTTTTAGTAGTTAATTTCTCTTAATTTAGAGTTTCTATTTTGTTTGGTAAAGTAAGAATTATTTAGTTTGGTGAAGTAAGAATTATTTAGTTGAAGTTTTAAGGTATTTCTATGTATCTTAAATTTTGTATTAATGTTTGTATTATTTTTGTGAATAAATAATTCAAGATGTGTGGATTAATCATCTTTTATTATTATTTTTAATAATGTTATTTTTAGTAAAAATATTATATTTTTACTAGTCAACCTATCTTATATGTTTATATGTTTTTTGTTTTTTTTTCTTATTTTAAAAAATGTAAAATATATAATAATATAGGATACACATATAATACCATATGTTGTTGTTGAAGTAAAGTACACTCCAACTCATTTTAGTGTTTGAAACAAAACAAATAATCATAGGAAATAAATGTTTGAATACACAAGTTGTCTTAACCCAACCAATATTAATGTTTTAGATAAAATCTTCCCATCRATTTTATTATAATTAAATTCCTCTATCTACTCTTGTCTTAGAATTCTAAAACTATGAGGGGAATTTGTTAGATACCTCTAATGAAGATGCCTCCACATATGATACAGTTAAAACCTCCTCCAATAAAGAGGCACCCTAATACACATTTARGCCTAAGCAAGGAGTAAACATAAGGAAGGAAAACCAACACATAGCAAAAACTATAACAAAAAAATGAGAAGCCTAAAGTAATCCATGGGTCTTAAATGTATAAAATGCACAAAGTGAGAAATCCCTATACTACAGTCTTATAKATGTAATGGTAAGCATAGACAATGTGCACACTAACCTATCAAATAAAGACATGAACAAAGACAACAATTGGCCTCCTTCTCCTCCCATGTTCTAACCAATTCTAGATACTTGCTCTTGTCATATGGCACAGTCTTGGCACTTATGCTTGGGAGCCAATTATAATTAAGAATGAAAATATTACTAAATGGGGACTTTCTCTAAATGATCATAATAACTCGTCCATAATGTGGAGCTCATTTGTGCTTCTTAGTGTATGTTCATATGTGTTTCTTAGTGTCTTATGCTCCATGATATGAAATATATAGTACACATTTATATTCAATAACCAAATCCAAAAGCAAAAATTAATAATATTTTCATGTCATCGATTAAAACAATATAAACATTAAAATCAATATAATAATAACTACATTTTAAAAAGAAATCTTTGTAAACTTTATTCAAAACGTAAGTAAATGCCAAGTTCTAGTACTCTATAATAATATTCATATTTTACTTCTAATGATTTGTTGGCCCCTTTGTTTTGAGTAAGGACATGGTAACACTATGTCAAGTAGGGGCATTAATCCATAACATTTATTGTGAGGAATTCAATGCTAGGTTACAAGTGGATTAAATGGAAAAACAATCAGGAGGAGTAAGTATTGGAGCTTGGAGAACATGATTCTTAGTTTTAAGAAGGAAAAGTGGTGGAAGAATTAATGTATTCAATGTATGTCATGAAGGAATGGGTAATGGAGGAAGGAATGGGTAATGGATAGCAATGACCATTGTTTAAGCCAATAATAGAAGGGCCTTGCACTATCTTAAGTTTCAACTATATGATTGAAGTGAGACTTTTCTTGTAACAAGGGATTGATATGTGGGTGCTAGGCTACAACGCCATCTTTCGACACTTGCATGTACCTTGGTCTACATTTTGAGCCAATAAATGGTTTTGTTACTGAGACCCAACCATGTTATGTGTGGGACCATTACAGTGTGACAGGTTGGCTCACAAATATGGACTTACAATACTAGTTTGATGAGTAAACTGACCTCTTTATGAAGTATGGAGCTCTGTTGATTGGATGGGGTGTGAGAGTTGAAGGGRTGATTTATATTTGTTGATATTTACGAGATTATTTAGGTGGACATTTTAGTGAGCCTATATGAGTGGTTGAAACAACTTGAAGAGAACCCAATATTATTTGGAGGGGTAGAAGAATTGTTATTATTAATAGAAATACAAGAATGTGATGACCTAGTCACGATTGTTGTGTATTTGTAGGTAAAGAGAACTCTATAGGAATATATCTTGGAGTTTATAGTGGAACTCATCCGATCATACCCATGTGTCGAGGAACAATTCATGAAAGTTCTACAGTAGAGCTTGCTAAAAGAAATCCCCACTTGGGTGAAGATGTATTAGTGGTGGAGGAAATCTTTCCCTATAACCCACTAAGTATGGCATCATAAATCCTTGTGTTGAGTGGTGCTCTAGGATGAGAATGGTGAGGATGAAGAGATAAAGGAAGAAGGTACCATGCAAGAATCATAAGGTATATAAAGAAAGGAGCAAGCCTTGTGAGGTGTTGCAATAACCAATCAGTGGTGATTTAATAAGAAGAAGGTGATAAGGGACTGTAGTGAGGTGTTACTAAAGGAGATGAGTGGGGAAGGTAGTAATGTTTTGTCGTTGAAGGAGCTAATGAGTTTAAAGAAGAGAGGAGAAAAAGGTGATCAATGGTTGAAGGAAACACTATTGTGAACCCACCAAGGTGGGAAGAAAACGGAGGAACTCCAATGAGATCTAGTGGAAAGATTGGAGATGTCTAGTGTAATGGAACGAGGATGCAAGTAGAGGGGTTGAAGAAGTTGCACCAAGAGGTTGTGTCCAAAGAAAAATTTGATGGGCCAATGAATGGGAACTTGGCCAAAGAAGTGTGACTTGATGAAGCATTAATGTATGTGTTATGATTGTTACAACAGGGGGTTATGTCCAAAGAAAACTATGATGGACCACTAAAAGGGAACTTGGCTAGAGACGTGCAACCGGATGAAGCGTTGATGGATATGTTCTAATTATTTAGAAAGGAGATAAAGGAAATAGACATGGCACATTTGGAATATAGTGGAGCCATCCCAATCCATACTCTACCCCTTAAGCAAAGTATTTTTTGTTGATTATGGTAACTCTAGTTTAGTGGCACATCCTAGAAATCCAAAGAAACCAAGAGGTCATGCGAGTCATAGTAGGAGCCAGTTGAGTTATAGTGGAAGTATGGTTAGCCAAAGTAGTGCCAATATAGCTTTCAGTGGTATTGAAACCTTGGTAAGACAACCAAAGCCACAGTGGCTTTCTTTTTCCATACACTAGTCAGTAGCATCTTTCGAGTCGAAGTTAGTCTACATTTCGACTCCATGAATTTTCGAGGAAGGGTGATGGTGAAACAAAGCAACATGGGTTCCTATGTGAAGCCATTTGGAGTGCCAAAATTACCATGGTCTATGTTGCAAAGTTGATTGTTTCAAATGACATAATAGAGTCATGCGTCACTATGGTACATGAATTATGTACAAAGTACCCCTCTAGGTATTACAAGAACTTACATGAAGTAAGGAAATCCTTCATTGTGGAGTTCCATAAGTTGAACACTAAAAAATATAGCTGCCCTAAGTTGAAAGATATCAAACAAATTATGGGAGAAACCATTTGGGAATACGACTAAGGCTATAGGACTTTCCAAGAAGTTTGATGTACCAAATTAATGATACCCAACATAAATAATGGTTTATAGGAGAAATTCTACCTATAAATTTGATTCCCCTGATGCAATAGAGATGGAAATCTCCAAGGGAGGCTTTAAAGTAATTTATGGGAATTGAGTCAATGGTCGAGTATCTAGGGACCACACATACTTGTGCAACACCTATTTCAATGTAACACACCCAACCCCTTAAGTACCTTTTTAAGGGATGGGGCATCAAAATTTCGCTTTCCTCCATCATCTTGAATCCTCTTCTTGAGATCTCCATCATCTTCTGCTCATCAAGGGATTTCCAACGACTGTTACCATGCTCAAATATGAGCTCCAAATTGGAAGTTATTCCCTTCTGAAGCTCTTCAGGCATCATTGGCCATTAGGTCAAACAATTTCGCACCAGGGGGTGACATGTGGAAAAATCCGGAGATAGATGACGTGTGGCCCAATTAATGGAAGGCATGTGTCACATTCCAATTGGCATATGAGGTTTGTAAAAAGCACGAATCAAGGTGACATGTGTCATGCCCAACATGGGTCCATTCCACCCTAGGTGATGTCAGCGTGCCACGTCACTCCAGACAGACAACCTCCAAAAGCCTCTAACCTCTCCTACCTACGAAATCGCCCAAAGCTCCGAAGTCTGAACTCCTTCTGGCAACCTCCCAATACATTTTATCCCACAATCAAGCCAGGTCCACGTAGATCCCTAGTTCCACGACCTCCATTGCTTTGTGACTTCGACGTTCGGGGTTTCCACCTGTTTAAAACTCTTTTTTCCCTCGAAGTAGGTCAACGTCGAACTGACCACAGTATAGATCCAACGGTCGAGAGAGATCATGAAGGATCCTTGAATCGATGGTCTGCATTACTTTGCGAGTTCGACGTTCGGAGGTTCTGACGGTTTAATGCCCTTTCTCTCTCGGAGTAGGACTTCGCTGGAGTGCTACACACTATCCTTCCACTAGTTGATCAGACCGTTGGGAGAGGTTCTCCATGGACTCCCCATATCAACGGCTCACAACTCTAGCTCAAATTTCTCTTGGTATCAGTGTTAGGCCATTCTTAGAGGGACACTTGTCAACCCAAAACACGCTGGCAAGATGTGTGGCATGTGCCTCAGGTCATCAACATTTGTTTACTATGTCATGAGGCCACCACACATGGCATCACCACTACTCGACATGTGGACCCCCACGTGCTCTGGACATGATACACACGTCCCCACGATCAAATGGTCAGGAGGGGTCCCGAAAATCCTTAGATCGACGACCCACTTTACTTCATGACTCCGACATTCGGGGGTTTTGGTGTTATAACACCTCTGTTCTCCTGAAGTAGTCAACATCGGAATGACCACGGTGTAGGTCCAACTGTCAGGGGAGATATTGAATATCCTCATATCTACAGCTTGTGTTACCTTGCAACCGAGAAGTTGATTTAGGTTTAGCAAGGGGACAAATCCCACGATTACGGTTAACTGACCGTCAACTGTTGATCATCCATCAAGTTACCAATTGGATAGCTCACCTTCAACACAATCTGGATACTATGAGGATTCCAACACCCCGGAGCTTCGACCCCCAAATCCCCGAAGCTCAAAAGGATTAGCTCCCGTTGGGCGTAGTGTTGGGTTCCATGGTCCTGGTCATATGAGGTTTTTGACAAGTTATGAGGGCTAGACCCTTTGCTCTCATCTGAAATTTGGTTAAGGTCGTGGGAATGAGCCTGTGGTTACTTGGACAACTGGTTTGAAGGAAGTTCCCTCCATTCATAGAACTTAAGTTCTAAAACAGGGAAAGGTATTTTTGAGGGATCAACGGGACTGTAGCAGTCCCGTAGGGTCTGCCCTGACTCTAGAACTGTGAAGTTGATCCCTGGGAAAAATGCCTTGAGGAATTCCCAACCAGCCTAGAGGCCAAACTTGTCATCTTACAACCATTCAAATGCAACAATTTACAAAAGAATAGTAAGTACTATTACCATCAATTTCACGCGAGGCACAACTTATCACAATTACATACATTCAAATCATGCATTTCAATTCAAGTGCACAGGGTAAACGAATTACTTATCTATTACAGTCGATCACCGACCAACTGAATGAGGGGGTTTTCCTTTCCACCCAACCGTAGGCTCAGAGGCATTCATTCTTCGCACTTTGGCCACCCTCGTGCCAAACCATGATATCACTAGGGAACTTTTGTAGTTTCTCAGAGGTTCTTTCTCTGTCACAGCCTCTATGAGGTTTATCAGATGCTCCCTCAGCATCAAGCTCATGACCTTCTGTCAAGGTAATGTTTTCTGCAAATTCTCAGAGATTATTTCTCATGTTCTCTCAAGTAACCAGAACAACTTAATCTTCCAATTCTTCTTCTCAGCTGGAGAGTCTCACGTGCTCTTCCTCTTTCTATCTGCATATCTCGGTTGCACCCCCCTCCTCGTTGTGGTCTCCTTCTTGTCTTCTTTTGTTTGTATTCTTGCACGCCCTTTTTCCTCCCTAGGAAGGTTATGGACCTATCCTCTTCCTTCTGTCAGAAGGAACTCGGGTCAATTTGGGCCCGCAGGAAAAACCGCCCTTTGTGGTACTTCGGGTTGACAATTTTCTATCCCTTCACCCAGACCCTTGATGAATCCATTCATTGGGGTAGTTGATTGTTCAACCACCAATCCTTTTCTCATTAACTAATTTTTCCTTAGAATCATGATGAGGTTATTATTTCAACAAAAAGAATTTGGGGTCATTTTGACATAATGAACCCTTTCTATAGTTTCATCACTCTTTCCTCTAGTGATATCATGGCCAATACTTCAAGGCTTCACTCCCATAGTCATTCATTGGAAATCTAAACAATAAAACATTTACATTGTTCACATGCCATAGCATGGTAACAATAATTAATGATTAATTACAAGTTGGGGGAAACAGGGGTGTTACAATCCCCTCCCCCTTAAAAAGGAACATCGTCCTTGATGTTCTTTCTCAGTAACACCTATCATGCCTTTGTCATTCAGTTGCTTCATAAATCTTGATCCTCTTTCTTGGTAAGGTCCTTTCTAGACCCTTGGCCTTCGTCACCTGCCTTCAATAATTTTGGACAACAAGCATATTAATCACAATTTCATGTGAAAACATCTTACTATTGTTCAAAATTCAAGAGGAAAATTTCATAATCTAAAACAATACTTATCTTTGTAGGTCGTGGATTTGCATCCACATGGTTTTCTTGTTATCTTGGCTCATTGTTTTTCCTGAACATACCCATTGTGTGCATAATCCCAATTAATAATGTATGAGAATTATCAAAGTCCATTCTTCCTTGCGGTCACTCACCCTCCAGGCTCAGGCTCATGCATCCCCTTCTTTGTTATACAATCCCTCGGGCGATCCATCTTGGCTTGCAAAGGTATTCTCACACAAGAAATGTTCTAGAGACTTCATTGATCCTTACAGTCGAGGCATCCCTCAGACTTGCTCTATCGAGGCATCCCTCCGGCCTGTGTTGCCACAACACAACGTATTCTAGGACGATCAAGGCTCACCACAGGGTTCTCTTGTCTCAACAATAGCCTTTTTCATGCTTTCCATCTTGAAATCCTTAACCTATCCTTCCTAGACATATCTTTCTCGTCTCCCGTGTATCACATGTATATAGAAATTATGAGATATTATCATCAATTTCAAATTCAGAATTTTCTTGCAAATCTGTCACCCACATAATTCCAAATTCCACACTTATTTTCAGATCTGTTCCACACAGGAACCAGATTCACAAGTATGGGAATTTCCTTCCCATAAAAGTTCATCCCGGTAGGAAATTAGTCTTTCTTATGGGCTTACAACACTGCCATATCTAAGACCCTTATTTTTCCTGCAATTTCAACATTCCTCAGCCAAAAAAATTGTTAGTTTTCATGCACATTATATTTTCAAAACTATGTATACTAACAATCCAACTCATTTTCATCTATTCGAGGGTACAAAGCAAAATGAAATATCATTATTTACGTATGCATCCTATCAACATACCAAATTTTCCAAATGTAACTCAAATATCAGTTGACTTTAATCAGTGTGCCAATCTTCATGGCCACATCCATACCCAATGTACCCTTACATTGGGTTCAAGTTCACCATACTTATGACAATCACCTTGCCATGGTGTGTTGGAGCTCAACCAACCTTTTTACCATAGGTTTAATCATTCTCATTCATTCTTACAGCAAGACTATGCTTCCCACTACAGGTTGGTCACAATCCCAAATTAGCACATATGAAACTAAAAGTTTCTCTTGAATGCACCCAAGCATTCTTCCTTCATCAGTAACCAGGGTGTCAACACTCATGACCACCCAAAATTCTCTTTTATTCAACACCTCTACAATGCAAGTAGATTATTGCAAGGTCCTCCTTCCTTAATGGGCAATCCATTGTCTACCCTTTTATGCAAACATGCATTTCCTCAATGTATTCCATGAAATGTGCTAACTATGAGCACCTTTATTCCCAATCTCCCTAGAGTGGTCATTGTACCCATGGTAATCCTTACTCATGCATTTTCTTGCAAGGATTGTAACTCATCCTTGACTGACATAGACTTCCTCTCTTTATTGTTCAGATTTTTCTTTCCTGAATCTTACCCCACTTAGGTAGCAATGACATACAACAACCACTCAGAAATTATTTGCATGTCTTTAAGATAATGAAATCTTTTCAGAAGGGATTCTTACCAAATTCCTTCATAGCTTATGCCACATAGGTATGAACATTTTTATACCTACTCTAGTTGCTAGCACACTCTCTGATGTTACCTCATCAGTGGTGCTTTATGGGGACTTTTAAAGTCCCTTCAACAATTTTCAGATATTCCCCAACATATCTCCATGCACTCTACCACATTACTACTTAATGTGTTAGCTAGTGCAATCCCAATCAAATTTTTAGTTGTATTCCATGATAATACAACCATCAACATCCTTATACCAAAACACTTACATGCATTAGTAAATCAATCTCTCGTACCAAAGAAATACAATAAACTACAAGGAAGGGGTCAAGGAACTCTTCCCTCGTCCAACTCCTTCCACACAACTTTGGACTTTCAGTCTAACTGAGTTATTTTCCAAGGCCTCACTGCCTTTACTTATCACGACTTAACCAAGCCCATTCATTCAAACTTACTTATTTATTTATTTTCCTTTTTCCAGTTGTACTTGTTTCCACAACTGCTCTTCTAAGACTTACAACCATGTTAAACAATTCAAAGCTTTTAGGGTGAGAAAATTATTCCCCCTTTTTCTCCTTCTTTGCTTATGCAATCTACTCCCTACTGGGATCTTCCTAATCCTTTACTTGAGCATCCTTGGTTAGACTCGCCCTAACCTAATAGATACATCAGCATGCTCCAATAAAATACTTTTTGTTCATAATGAATCACAAACGTGTGCATTCTGCACATTACCATTCAGTTATCAGAATTGTCAACATTCATTTGTTAGTCTTCCACTCATACATTTTGTTTTAGAATGTAATCCATGATTCTTATATATATACATATGATTGTATCCCACTGCTCAATTCTCAGCAGTCATTAAGGTGGTGACTATGTTCTCCTAACAAAGTATTCACACAATTCCTCCATAAGGAAATCCTTCAGCATGCAACTTCCTTATTGCATATCCTTCACTATCTGTGATGGTCTCAACCTTGAGTTAGCTTTAGTTGTTTACCAAATATTTCCATAAGGAATATAAACATGCATCTTTGTTATCCATCTAGATTATTTATCCACACATATTCCTTGTTTTGTTAACTTACATCCATGATGTACTTAACCACATGCATAATCATAAGCCTTTGTGTAGCTACCATATGTATATTTCACAGCTCACATACATATTTACTTTAAAATCATTCAACTCATGATTGTTCACAATCATTCTCATGCGATCCTCAAAGGCATAATCATTTTGCCTCTTATCATGACAATAGAGCATCCTTGCTCATTTACTCTTTCGTCTCTTTATACTAGCCTTTCCTGAGGGAATGGAGCACATTCCCCTTAAGCTATCATTTAAAACAAAACTTTCATGACTCTTCAGAATAGAGTCAGCCATGCAACCATGGTATTCATTCAATTCGGGCAAGTGTAATTCTTGCCTTACATTTCACTCATACATCATACATGTGCATCATTTGCACATTTAACATCATTCATTCATATATGTTCGGTCTTAATATCAATCCTTATATCAAGTAACCTTACGTTGCATTAAATACATGCACTCATGAATAAATAAACACAACTAAACATTCATCATGCAAGCTCACTACTTGCACCTTTTCCATGTCATTCATACACATGGACATATCAGACTTCCAGATCCTCCTCCCAAGGATCTTGCTGCCATTCGCATAACAAGTCTCATTAAGACACTCAACAATGAGCTTCCCTCTCAGTTGATAGCTTGCAGTCATTCACATGATATCCACATGGAAAGTTTAACAGACATAGTCATAACTATGTCCCCCTTTCCATACAACAACAACTAGTAAGAAGGCATTTTTGCCTCAACTAGTATAAAGTTATACGTCAATCCAGAAATACCATCTGGGCAATTCCAGCAATGCCCAAGGCAACAAGACAACTTATCAAGCTTCTTTTTTTTCATGCCTCAAACCATTTTTGGTTAACAGATGTTTTTATGAAGGGAATCCTTTTCTAGATTCCCTCTCACTACTACTTAAGTATACCAAGCCCTACCTTATATGGATACCATCCACCTGTAGATGTCAAGTTGACCCATTGGTCATCTAGAAGTGTTCCAACACTTCCTTTACCACATTCAGGATCAACATTTCATTAACCATTCTACCTTATCCTCACAAAGAAATATGTACTCAACATCATCAACCTTTTACTTATGTTGGCATAGTAGATCATCACCAACCAAATGATCTATGGCATCACCATATTTTACAAAGAGGGATTACCCCAGTAGGAAGTTTTTCAGTTATAACAGGTCAAGTAGGTTGATCTCACCTACTCCAATAAGGCCTCTAGACATGGAGGATTGTTCTCCCAATTCCAAGTCCTTCATTTAATCAACACTTTTAATTAACATAGGCTTCATAAGCCCACTTTTTAGGCAATTCCTGCCACCTATTTAGTCCATTTTCCTTCTAGACTTGAGTACTCCTTAAAATAGTTTTATGTCATTTGCATCCAAGTTTTATTATTAATGTCCTTCGGCATAATCCCACTTTTGTAGGACAGGCTATCATTTCTCCAAAAGAAATGATAGGCTTCTTCTGCCACAATCTAGCATAATCTTGTTGGGTAAAATCCTAACTGAATTTTAATCTGCATCCTTCTCCTCAAGGAACTTATGCAGATAATTTCCATACGACAATAATACTCTCAACATGCTCATCTTAGCCAAGTGGTAAATTAGTCTTATGACTATTCTCCCGCCAATCCAGGCCTGTGTTTGAATCATGTTCTGTTAGGTAGGGTAGGGCAGGGTGCCCTCTCCCTTAAAGTTTTCTAAGAAATAAAATAATCACTTGACTCTTTCATGAGCCCAAGCAGGCCAAGTGCTGTTTCCCGCTTTGATACCACTTTGTAACACACCCAACCCCTTAAGTACCTTTTTAAGGGATGGGACATCAAAATTTATCTTTTCTCCATCATGCCAAATCCTCTTCCTGAGATCTCCATCACCTTTTGGTTGTCAAGAGCTTTCCAACGACTCTTACCATGCTCAAATCCGAGCTCTGGATTGAAATTTATTCCCTTCTGAAGCTCTTCAAGAATCATTGGTCAAAGGCCACATGGCACCCACGCAGGTTCGCCTCATTCGTACCATTCCACTAGGCACAGACTTGACCATGGTTTTCATCCCTTAGTGATGACATGGCCGCTGGAGAGACGTTTATAGAGGATGTTCCCCACGCCTTCGCGATCACTGGGTCCTTGGCCCTTCATCCTTTCTATCCATGTCTACACCATTCTCGGAGTCCTGAAGTCCCAAAATCTTGCCACGTGGCTCGAGCCTTCGACGAGGTTCCTCATCGTGCTATTATGAACATACTCGCAAAACTCTCGAACTCCTGAGGTCCTGCCATGTAGCTCCAACCTTCGTCCCTTTTGTATAATACGTTCTAACATCTTGAACCTCTTGGAGTTCCGAACTCCCAAACTCATGAATTCTCGGGGGTCCCATTAGCCATTAGGTCAAACAACTACGCACGAGGGGGTTACATGTAGAAAAAAAATGGAGATTATGCATGACCCTATTAATGGAAGGCACATGTCACGTTCATATTGGCATATGAGGTCTATAAAAAGCATGAATCAAGGTGACACGTGTCATGTTGAACATGGGTCCACGTCACCCTAGGTAACGTCAACGTGCCACGTCACTCCAAACAGACAACCTCCGGAAGCCTCTAACCTCTCCTACCTAAAAAATCGATTGGAGCTCCGAAGTCCAAACTCATGCTGACAACCTCCCAATACATTTTATCGCACGATCGAGGCAGGTCCACGTATATCCCCAGGTCCACGGCCTCCGTTGCTTCGCAACTTCAGCGTTCGAGGGTTCCACCCGTTTACCACTCTTTTTCTCCCGGAGTAGGTCAACGTCATACTAACCACAGTCTAGATCCAACGGCCAAGAGAGATCCCGAAGCATCCTCGGATCGACAATATGCGTTACTTCGTGAGTTCGACGTGCAGAGGTTCTAACTGTTTAACGCCCTTTCTCTCTCGGAGTAGGACTTCGTCGGAGTGTTACATGCTATCCTTCGACCAGTTGATCGGACGGCTGGGAGAGGTTCTCCATGGACTCTCCACATCAACGACTCACAAATATAGCTCAGAGGTCCCTTGGTCTCAATGTTAGGCCACTCCTAGAGGGACACCTATCAACCCAAAACACGCTAGCAAGATGCGTGGCACATGCCTCAGGTCACCGACATCTCTTCACTATGTCCCGAGGCCACCACACATGGCATCATTGTTTCTCGACACGTGGAACCGCACGTGCTCTTGACATTTTACAAACATCCCCACGATCAAACGGTCGGGAGGGGTCTCGAAATATCCTTAGATCGATGACCCACATTGCTTCGCGCTTCGCGACTCCGACATTCGGGGGTTTTGTGTTATAACAACTCTGTTCTACCGAAGTGGTCAATGTCTGACTGATCACGATGTAGGTCCAACTATCATAGAGATCCCGAATATCCTCATATCTACGACTCGTGTTACCTCGCGTTCGAGAAGTTGATTGGGGTTTAGCAAGGGGACAAATCCCACAATTACGGGTAACTGACCGTCAACTGTCGATCATCCATCAAGTTACCAGTTTGATAGGTCATCTTCGGTGCAATCTGGATACAATGAGGATTCCAACACCGTGGAGCTCTAGACCCCCAAAGCTGAGAAGGCTTAGCTCTCGTTGGGCGTAGCGCTAGGTTCCATGGTCCTGGTCATATGAGGTTTCTGAAAAGTTCTGAGGGATACACCCTTAGCTCTCAGCTGAAATTTGGTTAAGGACATGGGAATGAGCCCGCAGTTACTTGGATGACTGGTTTGAAGGAAGCGCCCTCCATTCAAAGAACTTAAGTTCTAAAATAGGGAAATATATTTTCGAGGGATCAACGAGACTATATCAGTCTCATAGGGTCTGCCCCGAATCTAGAACTTTGAAGTTAATCCCTGGGAAAAATACCTTATGGATTTCCCAACTAGCCTAGAGGCCGAACTTGTCATCTTACAACCATTCAAATGCAACAGTTTACAAAAGAACAATAAGCACTATTACCATCAATTTCATGCGAGGCACAATTTATCACAATTATAGACATTTAAACATGTCTTTCAATTCGAGGGCATAGGGTAAATGAAATACTTATCTATTATAGTCGATCACTGACGCACTGACTGTGGGGGTTCGCCTTTCCACCCAACCATAGGCTCATAGGAATTCATTCTTATCACTCTGGACACCCTTGTGTTAAGCCATGATATCACTAGGGAACGTTTGCAGTTTCTCAGAGGTTCTTTCTTTGTCACAACCTCTACGAGGTTTATTAGATGCTCCCTCAACATCAAGCTCGCAACTTGCTGCTAAGGTCTTGTTTTCTGCAAATTATTAGAGATCCTTTCTCTTGTTCTCTCCAGTAACCATAACAGTTTAATCTTCCATTTATTCTTCTCACTTGGAGAGCTTCACGCACTCTTCCTCTTTTTATCTACATATCCTGGTCGCACCCCCCTCCCCGATGTGGTCTCCTTATTGTCTGCTTTCGTGTGTATTCTTGCACTCATTTTTCCCTCCCGAGGACGGTTCTGGACCTGTCCTCTTCCTTTTTTCAGAAGGAACTCATGTCAATCTAGGCCTACAGGAAAAACTGCCCTATGTGGTACTTTAGGATGACAATTTTCTATCCCTTCAGCCAGACCTTCCATACTTCCATTCGTTGGGGTAGTTGATTGTTCAACCACCACTCCTTTTCTCATTAATTGATTTTTCCTTGGAATCAGGATGAGGCTTATTATTTCAATAAAGAGAATTTTGGGGTCATTTTGACATATTGAACCCTCTCTATAGTTTCCTCACTCTTTCCTCTAGTGATATCATAACTAGTACTTCAAGGCTTCACTCCCACAGTCAGTCATTGGCAATCTAAAAAATAATACATTTACATTGTTCACATGCCATAACATGGTAATCATAATTAATGATTAATTACAAGTTGGGGGAAAGAGGGGTGTTACAATCCCCTCCCCCTTAAAAAGGAACATCGTCCTTAGTGTTCTTTCTCAGTAACACTTGTCATGGCTTTGTCATTCAGTTGCTTCCAAAATATTGATCCTCTTTCTTGGTCAGGTCCTTTCCAGACCCTTAGCCTTCGTCACACGCCTTCAATAATTTTGGACAAAAAGCATATTAATCACAATTTAACATGAAAACATCTTACTATTGTTTAAAATTCAAGAGGAAAATTTCATAATCTAGCACAATACTTATCTATATACTTCGTGGATTTGCATCCACATGGCTGTCTTGTTATCTTGGATTTTCCTGGACATACCCATTATGTGCATGATCCCAATAAATAGTGTATGAGAATTATCAAAGTCCCTTCTTCCTTTCGGTCACTCACCCTCTAGACCCAGGCTCAGGTATCCTCTTCTCTGCTATACAATCCCTTAGGTGATCCATCCTACCTTACCAAGGCTTTCTCACACAAGAAGAGTTCTAGAGACTTCATTGAGCCTTACAGTCGAGGCGTCCCTCAGACTTTCTCTGTCGAGGCATCCCTCTGGCATGTGTTTCCACAACACAACATATTCTAGGGTGATCATGGCTCACCACAGGGTTCTTCTGTCTCAACAGTAGCCTTTTTCATGCTTTCCATCTTGACAGCCTTCACCTGTCCTTCCTAGACGAATCTTTTTCATCTCACATGTATCACAGGTATACATAAATTATGAGATATTATCATCAAATTCAAATTAATAATTTTCTTGCAAATCTTTCACCCACAGATTTCCAAATTCCACATTTATTTTTAGAACTGTTCCGCACATGAACTAGATTCACAAGTATGGGACTTTCATTCCCATAACAATTTAGCTCAACAAGAAATTGGTCTTCCTTATGGGCTTACAACACTACCATATCCAAGACCCTTTTTTTCCTGTAATTTCAACATTTCTCAGCCAAACAAACTGTTAGTTTTCATGCACATTATATTTTCAAAACTATGTATACTAACAACCCAAGTAATTTTCATATATTCAAGGGTACAGAGTAAAAGGAAATATCATTATTTACGTATGCATCGTATAAGCATATTGTTGAGGGGTCCTAAATCCCTTTAACTCAACAACAGGAACCAAACCCGCCACCGAGGCCCAATTAGACTCTGCAGCGTTTGATAGTGGAATGGTTCTCCAGATTTGTCGATCCGACCAAATAATCAATGGGCTTTGCGTAGTGATTAACAAGATATCTTCTTATGAAAATTCCTCCTTTGGTTTAAACGTTCTCTTTTGTATTTTGTTTTATTAGGTGGGTCTGCTAAAAGATGTGTGCTAGTATAAACCAGCTGGGTAAAAGGGGAAATCTTAACTACTGAAGAAGGCTGAGCTTGGGATAACCCTCATGCTCAAGCATGCAGACAAAGATTTTCATACCTATGACAAGCCTAGTACTAATACATCAACTTGTTGGTATTTTAATTATTGACTGAGATACAATTATCTAAAGAAAACATACATGCAATAAAATGATGGCAAGAAAAATAGTTTCCTTAGCTCTAACCATTAATCACACATTGATAGAATGATTTGCTTTCCATCATTAGAGACAAGAACTATCAAAATATTGAATTAGCTAACTTATAAATAGATTCAGAAACTCTTACTCATTACAACATCCATTCATGAGATAAAGTCAGAAGTAATTCCTCCTTAGATCCAATCACACATGCCTTTGATGTAAAACAAAAATTTGTCTCCGGTCCTAATCAAGACTTCTCAATTAAGGTAGTTCTGAAATAGTTCTTTACAATTCCAAAAATGAGGGTCTTTGCCAAAACCATCGATCCTTTCTAAAAGGTCGATCCTCTTATTTATAACAAATCATTAACTAAAAATAACTATCAAAAGTGCAAGCTAAGTAAAACAAAACATCGCCACATGGCGCTTCCATCTCTCTGTCTTCTAAGAGTCATCGAATGGTTTCACTAAAGTGGATGAATGTTCTCATACTCTGACCATTTGACAAAGAGTTCCTCGCATGTGTTGGCATACGGGAATCTGTGTTGGTCCATCGAGGCTGAAAGGATCTCCTTTACTTCTATTGCCCATGCTCGATACTTGACTCTCTTGACACTTAACTACTGTAATACTACTCGAGCCTTGATCAGGTGCTCCATGAACTATTGTACTTGTCCTTGCACCATGTTCGCCACCTTTTCTATCTTTGCAGTCCATGCCGAGTCTTGTTATGCATGCTGTTTGACTATGTCATGCAAGTCGAAAAAATCCTCGGGTGAGTCGAATTCTGGGAGACCGATGTCTTTCATCTCCTGATTGATCTTGACCCAGCTCCTTTTGCAATCGACCCATCTTTCTTGAATCTCCCGCTAAGGTTCTTGGGCCATTTTCACCCAGTATTCGTCCGCTTTCCTTATCTGATCTATGTTGTTGTGCCTTAGCAGTTGAATGTCATGCTCTTCGGCGTCTCAAACCTTTTGAAACTTGTTGATGTAATCAATTATTTACACTGCTTGGTGGGCCTTCTCATACCATATTTCCACATATTTGCAGGTCTCTAGCGCCATAAGAGTGTCTTCTTGTAAGTCAGATATTTATGCAGTGAAAAGGCGTCGTTCATTTATGAATTTGTTGTAGGCATCTTGGAACTCATTTCTCAAAAACATCGTGGCCTGTGTGGAGTCCCGATAATATTTTGCCAAATGGCGTAGATGCTCCAGCTCCTTCAGTGCAATGACCAACTCCTCTTCATCTTTCCTTGCTCTATCCAAGGTGGCATTTGTGATCGCCATCCCTGTGCCGATAAGATCAGACGTCCTCGCATGCTCTGTGTTGATCAATTTCTCCTATGTGGTGATGAGGATCGAATTGTCCATCGTAAGCCTCCTCTTTTTAGTGGTTCTCTTCATGATGGCTTTCCTCTTTCGGTCATAGGCGATTTCTTATATATCGACGACCTCATCAACAGGTTCAGGGATTTGTTGTTCTCCCTAAGTTAGAGTGTTTCCTTGGCTCCCGACTGTGTATATCTGTTCAAGGCTTGGTTCATGCGCCTCTTCTATATGTCCTGATGGCCCAGCCTTTGGTTGTTGCTCATTGAGTGGTAAGTCATCGGCCAAAATTGAGGAATCAGGGGTAAGTTCAATACTTACTTGATGATCGACTATTGAAATGTCGATTTCCCATTGTGGAATTTCTTCTTCTTGTTCACCCGCTCCTAACTCATCCTTCGAGTTGTCTATTGGGGTTCTGGGTATGTCGAGTGGCTCGATGTCTAAGGCACTTTCTGCCTCATGCTTGATCTGTGGATGGCTCTGAACTTGAACATCGAGACCTGAGGTGGATTCTTTCTCAGGTTCTTTCTCTTCTGTAATCTGCACTAGAGTGACCAGTGACACCTCTGAACTCTCCTCATCATCGTAGATGGTTATCAAATAGAACAAGGTATTTGGTACACATGTTCTCCCTGATGTCCCCTCTATCATGGGCTGGGTTGATATTTCCCCTGGTCATCTGATTTATGATGGTGGCACTTCGGGGTTTTCTGACCCGATGATTTCTTCAAGCTGCATCAGCTCTAGGCCACTTGGTTCCCCTCAGCTTTCGATTGGGTCATCAGCGGGAATCCTCGTCATTTCTATTAGATCAGGGTCATTTTTCAATTGATCGATGATTCTCTCTGCCCCTTCTAACAAGAGCAATCCCCTTCTATGTGCCTTTGTTGTCTCTTCCACTCTGATTTCTTCCCTGGCTTTGAGGGCTTTTTGGGTTGACTGCTCTATCATTTCCACCTGTTCATCTATGCTCATGGCCTTGAACTTGGTCATATTTGGGTTGGACATTCTCTGTACCACCTCATCCCAGTCCTGGGTGCACTCTGTGAATATTTCGTCCTCGAATTTATCATGGGCGTACGACAAACAGGATGATACATGTGAAGCATGTTGGAGGACCAGGCCTTTGGGGTCGTGCTCATGGAATCGGCATGTTAGGAACCTGAATTCCAGTTGGCTAATCCCATCTTGTTTGACTTGAGCAGTATCCTTCACCAGATAGAACCCCACATGGAAACCGTAGGGTATGAAAGTTTGTTTCTTGTCCTTGACTAATGTGGCATTGTATCTCTGCAAGATAGTCTGATAGCAGATTTCTCCCACAACAAGCTGGTTTGGGACATGAGTAGGTAGGATATGTGGTGCTATGTTGGCCTCGAACACCTTGAGGTAGGTTGAGCGTTCGTCTAGATACCAATGGCCTACCTTTGCTATCATTTTCTTGGTTTCTGCAGATAATCTTGGGCATTCCTTCTTAAAAATAATGAAATGAATGCAGGCGATGAATTCATCGCAGATGAGTGCGTAAGATTTCTTGTACCAGTTCTCCCATAGTATGTTGAAGTAGACATGGATCGGGAGCTCTGCAACATGCCATCTTAAATTCATGTCGGCGAAGACATTCCTTGTGCACATGACATCGAGCAGGTATGAGGCCATGTAAAAGGTGGATGCCTCCCCTTCTTTCGGTGTCTGAGCCTGTTGTACACAGATGCTTAATTGTTTTGATATTATAGCTCCACAATTGAAGATGCTCCCAGAGATCACCAATGTGTATGCCAACGACCTCCATTCTTCTGAAAACTTGGAGCAATCCTTTTCTCCATATAGCCGACAGATGAGAGACATTAAATAGATGTATGGCTCTCTCAGGTTAATTGTCCCATACCAACCATTGCTTCGGTTAGTGAAATTCTTGTCTTCCTTCGACCATGAGGCCATCAACCGACTGGTGTCATGGAATTCATAGAACTTCACCACTAAGTCCGTGTTGAGCCGCTCCTTTGGATCCCCGAGCTTGTAGTATTTCTGGACTTCTGTCAAGAGGAAGACTCCGACACATCCGCCATTTTCATCATTGATCAAGCACTTTTTCCGGTTCGTATGGTCAATGAGCCATTTCAGAACCTCTATGCAGGGGAAACTGGGGTTATGCTTGCCACCATGTGTAAATACGACCATCAGATGTTCGGGAACACATGGTCATCGAGCACCCTTACATTCGGGTCGTTGTGAGGGATATACTCTGGGTATTCTTCTCAGCTGTTGAAGAAATCCCCCCATTGTGGGAGCATTGCTTTGGATCCGGTGATTGCCTCTGCATCACCAAAGGCCAGAGGCTGGACAAAATATTTCTTGGTTGTTGTTTTAATGACAGGCTCTGCCCTGGGAGCATACTCCAACTGCCTCCTGATCCATGGAGAAGAACCTTCACCTATTTCAGCTTCTTTTAGCTTGGGTGCCCTTGACGAGCGTTTGGTGGTTGGATTTCTCGGCGGCATCTTACCTGCAGCTAGAACATAGTTTAGAGTTTGTGCAAGAAAATCAGATGCATATATTACGACCAACGAATTGACAAACCTGAAAACATACCTATGCATCTTGTTAAACCTGGTTTTGATAGTCGGAGGGTTGGTACAGTCTTGGGTTGTTTGCTCTGCTCCTTCGGATTCTCTGGAATTCAACTTGTGTGCAAAATGAATTCGTTCGAAATGGTTCTAGAGATTTAAACATGAATGAAATTACCTTGTCGCATCAACCATTTAATTCGGGTTATGAGTGTAATTTCATAAAATCTGGCGCCATATCTTCAAATATGTTAAAAATTTAAATTCATCGTGGGTTGACAGTGTAGGGGCGGGTGGTAATGTGGTCTATCGGCAATTTCAAAATGTTGTTGTCTAATCAGTGCACCAGATAGAAACTAATGCGGGATCGGGCATTAACTGGTCTATTAAATTTTCAAATCTGATCGTATCTCATGCCGTAAACATCCCATCGTTTCGCTAATTTTGTTGGTGGATCGGGGGTCAGGAGTGTGCTTCAAATGTTTTCATTGATATCTCTCTTGCAAAAGTTCTGATGACGATCGACCTTGCCTTATGGATTTGACGTGGCAAAGATGACTCAGAGACATGACTGGGACGTAGGGAACCTAAAAATGACTCTGGACGAAACTAGGTCATACAACCCCCTTACGTGGTAAAGACACGTGGCACTCGAGATTGGTGACTTCATTTGATCGTGTTAATCGGAATTGGGACTTAAGCTATACATTCTAAAACCCCATCCTATCTTGCCGACTTCGAAAAGAATCAAGGATCAACGATCGACGATCGACGATCAACCTACCCAAGTACTCTCGAATCAACTCTCTCGAAAAAGTACCGATGATGAAAACACATCAGATATCGACGATCAACGATATGCTTGTCGCAGAGAAAACAATTGTTTTGACTTTTCTGGATTTCCTCGACCTCGATAAAGCGCATCAGCCATTGGCTATCAACGATTCCTTTATGTCCTTTGTTAACATCTGTCCTTCTCTTATTTTGTCGATGCCGAAGGGGATTGACTATCTCTTGAACCTCTATGCAAATAAATTACACAAACCAAATCTGCCTTTTGCCTTCTATCGATGAGGATCGACACTCGACGACTATTGTTTTTGTGTGGTTCCTTTACTTGTTTAAATTTTTTTCAACGCCGAACTTGAGCGCTTTAGGTGCAGTATTCAGCTGTCGATTCTTAATTCGGATGTCAAGGTATTTTTAGACATGAGGTTTCACAAGTTTAAGCAAACTTGACTAGGTGACAAGAGACATGAAAACAAAACAAAGGTAAACCATTTCCCAAAGTGAAATCGAGTCAGACAGTGAAGAAAGCAAGTGGTACCCAAAAAGTGACAAATTTTGATAAGGCTTTTAGGGTGTGTTGAGTGCTCAACAGATACCAAATTGTCCAAATGTAACTCAAATATCAGCTGACTTTAATTAGTGTGCCAATATTCATGGCCACATCCATACCCAACGTACCCTTACATTGGGTTCAAGTTCTCCATGCGTATGACAAGCACCTTGCCATGGTGTGTTGGAGATCAACCAACCTCTTCACCATAGGTTTAATCATTTGCATTCATTCTTACAATATGACTATGCTTCCCTCTACAGGATGGTCACGATCCCAAATCAATACTTATGAAACTAAAAGTTTCTCTTGAATGCACCCAAGCATTCTTCCTTCATCACTAACCAGAGTGTCAACACTCATGGCCACCCAAAATTCTCTTTTCTTTAACACCTCTACAATGCAAGTAGAGTATTGGAAGGTCCTCCTTCCTTAATGGGAAATCCATTGTCTACCCTCTTATGCAAACATGCATTTCCTCAATGCATTCCATGCAATGAAGTAACTATGAACACCTTTATTCCCAATCTCCCTAGATTGGTCATTGTACCCATGGTACTACTTACTCATGCATTTTCTTCCAAGAATTATAATTCATCCTTGACTGACATAAACTTCCTCTTTTTATTGTTTAGATTCTTCTTTCCTGAATCTTACCCCGCTTGGGTAGCAATGGCATACAACAACCACTCAAAAATTATTTGCATATCTTTAAGATAATGAAATCTTTTCAGAAGGGATTCTTACCAAATTCCTTCATACCTTATGCCACATAGGTATGAACAATTTTATACCTACCCTGGCTGTTAGCACCCTCTCTGATATTACCTCATCAATGGTGCTTTATGGGAACTTTTAAAGTCCCTTCAATAATTTTCAGATATTCCCTAGCATATCTATATGCACTCTACCACATTACTCCTTAATGTGTTAGCTAGTGCAATCCCAATCAAATTTTTAGTTTTATTCCATAATAATACAACCATCAACATCCTTATACCAAAACACTTATGTGCATTAGTAAATCAATATTGCGTACCAGAGAAATACAATAAACAACAAGGAATGGTTCAAGGAACTCTTCTCTCATCCAACTCCTTCCACGCAGCCTTGGACTTTTAGTCCAACTGATTTATTTTCCAAGGCCTCATTGCCTTTACTTATCACGACTTAAACAAGACCATTCATTCAAACTTATTTATTTATTTATTTTCCTTTTTACAGATTTACTTGTTTCCACAACTGCTCTTCTAAGGCTTACAACCCTGTTAAACAATTTAGAGCTTTTAGGGTGAGAAAAGTATTCCCCCTTTTTCTCCTTCTTTGCTTATGCTATCTACTCCCTCTTGGGATATTCCTACTCCTTTCCTTGAGAAGCCCTTGTTAGGCTCGCCCTAACCTATTAGATACATCAACATGCTCCAATAGCAGAATTTTTGTTCATAATGAATCATGAACCTGTGCATTATGCACATTACCATTCAGTTATCAGAATGGTCAACATTCATTTGTTAGTCTTCCACTCATACATTTTGTTTTAGAATGTAATCCATGATTATTATATATATACATACGCTTGCAGCCCACTGCTCAATTGTCAACAATCATTAAGGTATCGACTTTGTTCTCCTGATAGAGTCTTCACACAATTCATCTACAAGGAACTCATTTAGCATGAAAATTCCTTATTGCATATCCGTCACTATCTATGATGGCCTCAACCTTGAGTTAGCTTCAGTTGTTTATCAAATATTTCCATAAGGAATATAAACATGCATCTTTTCTATGCATCTCGATTATTTATCCACACATATTCCTTGTTTTATTAACTTACATCCATGATGTACTTAACCACATGCATAATCATAAACCTATGTGTAGCTACAATATGTATATTTCACAACTCACATACATTTTTACTCTAAAATCATTCAACTCATGATTGTTCACAATCATTCTCATGCGATCCTCAAAGGCAGAATCATTTTGCCTCTTATCATGACAAAAATTCATCATTGCTCATTTACTCTTTCATCTATTTCTATTAGCCTTTCCCGAGGGAATGGTGCACATTCCCCTTAAGCTATCATTCAAAACAAAACTTTCATGACTCTTCAGAATAGAGTCAGTCATGCTTCCATGGTATTCATTCAATCTGGGAAAGTGCAATTGTTTCCTTACATTTCACTCATACATCATACATGTGCATCATTTGCACATTTAACATCATTCATTCATATCTATTCAGTGTTAATATCAGTCCTTATATCAAGTAACCTTACGATGCATTAAATCCATGCACTCATGCACAAATAAACACAACTAAAAATTGATCATGCAAGCTCACTGCTTGCACCTTTTCCATGTCATTCATACACATGGACATATCAGACTTCCAGATCCTCCTCCCAAGGATCTTGCTGTCATTCTCATAACAAGTCTCATAAAGACACTCAACATTGAGCATCCCTCTTAGTTGAGAGCTTGCAGTCATTCACATGATATCTACATGGCAAGTTTAACAAACATATTCATAACTATGTCCCCCTTTCCATACGACAACAACCAGTAAGAAGGCATTTTTGCCTCAACTAGTATAAAGTTATTCATCAATCCAGAAATACCATCTGGACAATTCCAACAATGCCCAAGGCAACAAGACAACTTATCAAGCTTCTTTTTTTTTCATGCCTCAAACCATTTTTGTTTAATAGACRTTTTTATCAAGGGAATYCTTTTCTATATTCYSTCTCACTACTACTTGAGTATACCAAGCCCTGCCTTATATGGATACCATCCACCTCTGGATGTCAACTTGACCCATTGGTCATCTAGAAGTGTCCCAACACTTCCTTTACCACATTGAGGATCAACATTTCATCAACCATTCTACATTATCCTCGTAAGGCACTATGTACTCAACATAATCAACCTTTTGTTAAGTTTTGGGCTCTTATTATGTTTCTTTTCAATTTACTAGATAACGATAGCATAGGTAGGATCACTAAGAGAAAAAAAATCACAATATACACAACATTTATCCTGGGAAACCCTCATGGGGGAGAAAACCCAACAAAAACTTCCTTAATATAGATATGCAATATAATGCCAAGACAATAAACCAAAACATTAGAGAATATCCAACATTGAGAAATGCACCTCTCTCTTCCTTCTTCTCCCAACTGCAGCTACCAAACTTCCACACTGGATGAGAGAATGAGTGAGTGAGATAATGAGGCATTGGCTTCCTTTATTTATACTGGTTGGTAGGTGTTGGAAACATGTCTCTTCATTGGGCAGGGCCAAATTGTCTTCTTAGTGGTTAAAACCACTTTAATTAGGCCTAGGGCCGACTTCTTAATTTGCATAATACAATTAGGGTTTGACTAATTTGCAAAAGGGGATTTGGTCAATTCCAATGCCCGACATGATCAATCCATGAAAGGGGATTGATATAATGAATAATGACTCAATAATAAATAGAGTATTCTTTGCAATTACAATATTTCAACACTCCCCCTTAACAAGAAGGGTATTCTACAACATCATCAGAAGAGAGAGAGGGAAACAACATCTGGAACACTGACTGGCATATCTATAAATCATTGGAAGTTTTTCCCATCATCAATATCATCATCCACAACAAGGAGCTGGAATGGCATCATCAACATCTGCATCAACATGGATTAGTATAACACTAATACATTGTCATCATCAATAATAACATAAGGCTGATACAACATCAACAACATCAACACCACAACACAAAGGTTGGAGCATCATCAACATCAACGTTATGCTAGAAATATTCAACACGAAGCTGTTATCTCAACGACATGAGCATGAAGTTGGCATCTCAACAACATGAGCATGAAGCTGGCATCTCAACAACATCAGCATGAAGCTGGAAATCTTCAGCATGAGGCTGGCATCACAACAACATCAGCATGAAGCTGGAAATCTTTAGCACAAGGCTGGAATCACAACAACATCAACACGAAGCTGGAAATCTTCAGCACGAGACTGACATCAACACTACTCCCCCTTTCGAGGGAGGTCCTTTTGGACTACACCAAGCTTGTCTCAAAAGTGCTGAAACTTTACATGAGATAGAGGCTTGGTCAACACATCAACAACCTGTTCATTCATGCCAACATATTGGAGCTTTATGACTCCTTTGTGTACCATATCATGAATATAATGATATCATATCTCTATGTGTTTTGACTTGTCATGGAACACATGGTTCTCTGTCATCTTTATGCAGCTCTGGTTATCACATAGAATCATAGTTGCTTCCATCTCCAGATCAAATAACCCTGTCAACAACTTCCGAAGCCAAATGGCTTCACAACTAGCGGAACATGCAACAATGTATTATGCTTATGTTGTGTTGAGAGAAATACTTGATTGCTTCTTACTCTGCCATGAAAACATGGCTGATCCTAGACTGAAACAACATCATTAGGTGCTCTTTCTACCAGAGACACTTCTAGCCCAATCTGAATCGGTATACCCACTCATTCTGTAGTCTTGATCTCCATTATAACTGAGACCAAAATCTAGCATACCCTTAAGGTATCTCATCACATGTTTTGCAACAACAATGTGAACACGTCTGGGTTCTACTAGAAATTGACTCAAGGTGTTCACAACAAAACATATATCTAGCCTGGTGTTCGTCAGATACATCAACGATCCAATGATCTGTCTGTACAACAAAGCATCAACGAATTCTGCCAAAGTGTCAACTAGGAGCTTCAACTTTGTTTCGATGGGTGTATTCATGGAATTACACTCCAACATATCAAACCTCTTCAGTATTTCAACTGCATACTTCCCTTGGTTGAGGAAGATATTCTCTAGGCTCTGTCAGACCTCAAGACCTAAGAAATAGTGCATTAGGCCAAGGTCTTTCATCTCAAATTCTGCAACGAACTTCTTCTTACAATCAGTGATGAAATTTTCTTCTCCAGTTAGAAATAAGTAATCCACATACAACAACAATATAACAGGGTCATCATTCATAACCTTGAAGTAAAGGTTAGCGTCAACTTTACTCTTGGTAAATCCCAAGCTCGTCAGGGAACTGCCAATTCTTCCATACCAAGCTCTAGGAGCTTGTTTCAATCCATACAAAGCCTTCTTCAATCTGCATACATGAGTCTTTATGTCTTCAACCTCAAACCATTGAGGTTGTTCTATACACACTTCTTCATCAATGACACCATTTAAGAAGGTTGTTTTCACATCCATCTGGTGTAACTTCCACTTGATCTTAGCTGCAAGGGATACGATGGTTCTGATTGGAGTGTATCTGGCTACAAGAGAAAACATCTCTTCATAATCAATGCCTCCTTTTGAGGAAAGCCACGAGCTACAAATCTTGCTTTATATTTCTCAATACTTCCATCAACAACATGTTTTATTTTGTATATCCATTTGGAAGATACCACATCCTTGCTCTTCGTTCTGGGAACCATTTCCCATACATCATTCTTTATAATGTATTAGTATTCTTATGTCATGGAATCTTCCCATTCTTTCTTCTGAATGGATTCTTCAAAGCAAGTAGGCTCCTTCTCTAAGATATCACACATCAAAGCCATGTAATTGGAGAATGGCTTGGGTTTCTTGACTTGTCTCATGGTTCCTTCGGGGCCACCATACTTTTCTCCATCTTGAATAAGTTCCCTTGCCCAAGATGCCTTTCTCTTATGAGAGATTGTCATCTGGGGAGGTTATTGAGATTCTATTATGTTGTGATCTTCTAGAATCTCTTCATCAGGGGAAGTTATGACTTCCTCACTGGTTCTGCAGCTCTAGGAGCTACAGGTGCTTCTTCATATACTTCTTCAAGATGACATCTTCTTGATTTCTTGAGTGTTGCATATTCATAAAAGGTTACATCTATGTTGATATCAATATGATGGTAACCTGGTCTATAAATTCTGAAGGCCTTGGAGACCTCACAATATCTAACAAATATTCCTTTCTTTCCTGAAGGGTCCAAGTTCTTGAAGTAAAGGTTAGAGTAAACTTTACTCTTGGTAAAGCCCAAGCTCGTAAGGAAAATGTCAATTCCTCTGTTGTTCCCAAGTTTATACTTTAAGGCTCTAAAGTATACCGTCAAGGCATCTGAAAAGATAAAGAGAATTAAGGAGTAAGAATCAATTGCGAAGGGTAAATCAGAGTTGGTTTCTCAACTATCTCTGTCTAGCTTCCCATTATTCTTGGATGTTGATTTCTCTCTCAATAACTGCCCATGAGCGTTCTAATTCGACTCGGGTAGTTGTTGTTTGCATGATAGTATTAAATAAGTTTAAAACAATGCTAGTTTGATCCTGTAGGTCAGGTTCTATGTTAGGTTGTCTATTACTTGGGACAGTCATGAGGAGTAAAATTTTATTGAATTATAAAAAAGTTTTAAAATTTGTTGCTTCAGTTTTGTGGGATGAAATAGCAAATGAATTTTGGAACTCAAAATAATAACATAATCACAGTAAAGGCCATTTCCTGTACTTGAAGCGATTTGAGAATATTAAAATAATAACAAAGTAACGTTGTTGAAGAATATGAGGCTTTAATTGTGAAATAATCTCATATCATAACAGAAGAAGGGGAGAAAAATAAGATTTCTAATGAAGTATAAAATATAACCATCCAACTGACCTACAGGTCTTGAAACCGCTGATAACAATCACAGAGGAAAAACTGTAAATGATTAGATAATCAAATAAATTCAAACTACGGTAGAATTTTGAATTAAATTATAGCCGATCATTCATTAGAAAGACATAGAACGAAAATGTTGAAAGATATTAAAAACAGAGTAAAGGAACACATAGCTTCAGGTTGATAGAATTCATAATCTCTTCTGCATTATCTGTATCACTGTAAATCGGAAAACTTCTAATACAATTGGCTCCCAAAAAACCAAAAGCCCCTTCTCAGTCTTGTGAAATTATATTTATACATGATCACCAAACATTTTTCCCGTTGGTGATTAACTAACTTTCGAAGACTAACAGTTACATGAATGAGCAATGTTGAACCGTTTACATTTCTATTTTAACTGCTTTATTATTTCAATGATGAAAATATCCATAACAGTATTTCATCTCTACATTGATGAACTTCCTTCTTCTGTTTTAAGACAACGAATACATTTTCCCAGGAACTGCACCAAAACTCTGGGAGCTTTTGGAATATCTTTTGCCTCAAATAGGAAGAAATTTCTCTATAGTTCAGGCAGACGGTCTTCGATTATCTTTCTTGTGAAATTAATAGTTTGTAACTTTAAGTTCGACATCAGTATCCATTTGTCGATTTGAGTGACATTGATTACCTTTATTTGTGGGATCTCTAACTGAATTTCTTCCAGATCCTTCTTGAATCTTAACTGATGCTTAACAATGTTAATTTCTCCTAACAACCCTTGACAGTTGTTTCTTCCAATGTTCAATGAAGCTTTCTCTAAAAGGTTGAAAATTCCTTGACAATCGTCATTTACCTCTCTGGTTATTTTCTTGTTTTCTGCGAGGTTTGCCTCCCATACCTGGAGTATTATATCACCTGTAATCTGCTTTAAAACAGATAGCTTTTGAGTCTCTCCGAACTCCTCTTTTGTTGAAAGAGCCACTGCTTTTTGAAAAGTTGTTCTGGCTGCTTTCACTTCTCTTTCTTTCAGGAGAGTACTTTCCAAGGATTTACTTGTTTCCTGAAAGTAATTCTGAATAAATTCCAGCTTAAAAAATAGTCCCTGTTGCTCTTTTTCTATCTTTGTATGTATTTCCAACACCTGGGCTTGGAAAATTTCAAGCTCTACCACTTGATTTTGAATGGAATTAATCTTATTTTGTAATTTTCTATTCATTTCTTCTTGTTGTAGGACATGTGCTTGACTGACCTGTATCTTCAGGTTTGCTTCATCTAAGCTTGCTTTCAGTTTTTGAATCTCCTGTATGTCATTGAATCTGGCTCGTTCTAGACCCTTTTTTATCTCCCGACTGATACTTCTTTCAGTCTCCTTTAATTTACTTTGTAGCTGAGCTATCATCTGATCTTTCTGCCGCAACATAGTTCTCAAATTCACCACAGAATATAAATTTGTTGATGCTAAGGCTCCCATTGTGCCTGCTATTTCTGTAGCRAATTCCCCTTCTTCAAGTTTTTGTCCATCTACAATGATCTTGTGCTTTTTTATCATCATGTCTCCTCTTGGATGCATTTCCTGTTTTAGGATAGCCTTCCTCTTTTTACTGAAAAAGTAATCAGAGGAAGGAATCTCATCCCTAGAAATAGGCTCAAGATCACTAACATATAGAGCTCCCTCTTGGGGGTTTCCATAGGCAGACTGCAATGGGGTCAAAGAAGTAATGGGACTTCCAAGTTCCGTCGATGTTGTTCCTCCTACTTTTTTGGGAAAATCCTCAGGGATTTCTGGGGATGTTTCCAACTCCTTTCCTTTCCCTGCCTCTGATTTTTCTGTCTGAGGAACTTCTGTTTCTTGTGAAGGCATTTCAATCTCCTTCATTTTTCCCTTTGTATTTGCTTTATCCTGTACATCTATTTCAAAACCTGGGGGAGGCCCTTCCTACTCTGGAGGAGGGGTCGTGGATTCACCCTGTAAAATCTTTGGCAAACAACTTCGCCTGTGACTTTGGAAGGACATGAAACTAGTCTGTAAGTCGGGTGATAAGGCCCGTACCCTGTTTAATACCTCCTCATAGGTTTTAACCTCTTTGAATATATCATCATAAATAGACTTTTCGTGTTCATAAGCTTTCATATTGTAGTGCCTCAAATGTCTGTTTACTAATTGATAAGGATCATGCTTTCCATGTTCGATATCTACCAGTTTAACTTCTTCTAGTGCTTCGGCTTCCACTTTAGAATGGCCTAGGTTTAGCAATGAGAATTTCCCGACATGTACAGGGAAGATTGGCCACGACTTCTTTTGAGCTACCTTTAGCTCTATTCCAATACCACCTTTCACTATTTGGTGTGCTACCTCCCTCAATACCGGTCTGTCCGGGAGGAATTTTGGAAGCGCATGAGGGGGGATTGAGCACCCATAAACCCTAATGTAAGAGAAGTTTTCATCAATGAACCAGTCGGCTATTGCTTTGAGGTTTTCTGAAACTGGTTCAGAAATGTGAGGGGGTTCACAGCCATAAAACATTTTATGCACTGGAATTACTATGAAATGACAAATTTCGTAAAACCCATTCTTAACATTTTCTTCCCATAGCACAGAGTGATACTCGTGAATGGGTTCGGGGCAGGTTATGTTCCAAATTCAATTCATCAGGGGAAAAGGAGTCACAAAGCAGATTGTGTCCATGATGTACACCGACATGTAAAAGGCCACTGGCTGACCTTTAGATCTTGCAACTCTGTAATTTGAAACCTCTTGGGCTAGGTTATCAGACAAAATCTTGGTCCAGTTAAAAGTGTATCCTTCTGATGCTTCTTTTAAAAAGGGCATCCATTCTGCGGGGAAATGGCAGGGATTCTTTTTCTCGAAGAGTCTACACAGCATAATGGCTACATAGATCATGTACTCATTCAAAGATGTTGTGGCATAAATTCCATGGGTATCGGCCCTAAATTTCGATGGACATCTCCACCATTCTCTGATTAAATCGGGATAAGTTCGGTCAGCCTCAGTACATTCTTTCCTTTGAAACTCAGCTGTAAATTCGACATTATAAATGTACTTAGGATTTGCTGAGAGTTTATACATTACTTGTATATGCTCTGGCCTGAATGAGCCGACAACGACTGCTTGATCATTTAAAATGCTTCTTGTCGGGATATCAACCTTCTCCAAAGCCCAATTGATCATGTCGTTGTGTGCCATGAGCCGAGGGCGTGTTGCGATCTTATGAAGCTCAGATTCTGCTACATCCCGAAAGTGATTCTCAGAATCAGTAGGATAATTTTTTATTTCGTAATCCAGGAATTCATAGATTTGTCTCCAAGATTTAATTGAGTCGATGGCGTGTGGCATAGTGTCAGAAATGACATCTCCTTCTGGGTTACGCATTTCCTCTGTATCTTCACTCTTCTTCGGTACTTTCTTTGGCACCATGGCTCTGTGTTAGATGGAAAACTTGTCATGGAAAAGAAGCGTATGAGCTTGGCCGAATGTGAATTACCTTTGAAAGACAAAACATGGATAGGTTTTGGAACACAGACTTTCAATTCGCCTTAAACTCGTTTTATGACGAAAATACTGACGCCGCTGACCTGTAATCAATTACATTTAATGCAAAAAATATTTCTGAGATACATGCAACATTTATCAGTTATCAGTTTATTAATAAGGCTGTATTTTGGCAATCCCAGATTCAAAATTCGAAAGATTTCATTCAACGGTACCGAAAATAAGAAAATACCAAAGCAGTTTAATTACCATTAATCATGTTTTTTAGACAGAGTTAGTCCAGTTTAAAAGCTGATTATGGTTTGAGACTTCGCGTTTCGGGGTTTCAAGGATCGTGGATACATGAGGTATGTCATTGATAAACCCCGATTTCCGAAATTGCGAAATCGTGATGAGATTAAGTTAGGCCTTAACTTTTGAATTAGTAGATTAATTCATCAGGATTAAAGACTAACTTCCAAAGTAGGGTTAATTTGGTCTAAACACAGATTATGAGTCAGGACTTCGTGTTTCTGGATTTCTAGAATCACGTTGACAAGAGGTATGTTATCGTTGAACCCCGTATCCTGAAATTGCGATACGATTAACTTAATCTTTAATAATTATTAACTTCCATTTTTCGGGAAATCGGGGATTGGGATTCCACGATTTGATATGTATTAAAACATATGTTCTTAGTAAACCCCGAATCCCGAAAACTTTTTAAAGTTAGTCTTAACTCCTTTAGGTTTTAAGCTTATCATGATTAAAACATAACTTTATAGAAAGCACGTCAGGACTTTTTATAACATTTTTGGTTTTTTGCCTTGTATTATTTAAAGAATAAATCTTGTCAGGATTTCGGTACCGACTTTTTGGAAATGATAGTGAGGGTTATGCTTTATGAAAAGCCGAAACCCGAAAAAGGAAATTTTTAGCCTTAGAAATAAAAACTTTAAAAACTGTTTCAACATAGGCTCCAATTGGGGACCTCGTCTCCTTGTGGGACGAGAAGAATGAGTAGACTTAGTGCCTTTATTGGGTAAATGGAGTCAATGGCTTCTTTCTGCAGAACTTGCTTAGGAAGGGGATACGGAAGGAAAAAGAGATTTTGTCTTTACTTCTGAAAAGCTTTTCAAAACTCCCAACGTTGTAAACTCAGCTGCAGCCCCATTAATGATCTTCTCCTTCTTGCTACTGAATTTAAGTCTGCTTTAAGATGATCAAAACAATCTTAGGAAATCCAACAGATCTTGCAGCTTTTGGCTTGCATCAAACAAAGTAAATTTCATGCTTTTAATTGGGGAGCCCTGTCTGGACTTGGGATGCAGATCCTGTTTCGAAAAGGCTGGTAACCAGAGTAGAGTGAAATTTGTGTATGACAGCCTTACAGATACCTCAGATATTTCTTCACTGCCAGCGAGCCTGTTTAGTACCCTGGTGAAGTTATCTGTCCCTTTTTACTGAATTTCCTTTCACCACTTCGAATCATAATTATGCATTTAAATGCTGAGACGAGGGCAATCATTTAAATGAATTTCCTTTCATCATCTTCTTGGACTAGATGGGGGCAATCAAATATGAATTTACTTTCACCATCTGTCTTATATTTTACTTTTTGAACACGAAGTGGGGGCAATCAGTGGTAGTAAGTATACCAGAGATGGTATCTGTGTAAAATTTGCAGTGGAGGTCTGTTAACTTGCTTTGATTACCCTGGACCAACCTTTTCTTAAGTTTCAAAGCACCTTAGCCCGTAGGGAAAAAAGGGAAAGATTAATTCCAGGGGTCTTTCTTCGAGCAAGCCTAAATCCTTAGAAAACTGTTAAGAAACCTAGGAGAGTCAGGATTGTCCTAAGCATAACTTTGTTTAGTCAGAGAGTGAGGAGTTATGAGGACTGGTTTACCTTTTAAGATCTATTTTTCAGCTTCCAAAGCTAAGACTTCATCTCTTCTCCCTCTGTGGGAAACCTAGAAAGATGCTTGGTCTTTTAAGAAGACAAAACCAAGGGTAGAAAGGGGTGATGGAGAAAGACCTGGAAATCGAAAACAGGGGTCATGGATTAAACCCAACTCTTGGAACTCTTTTTCGGAGACGCTTTTCTCTCTTTGTTTATTTTAATTACCTCTTGTCTTTATCTAGGTGAAACTCTTAGGGCCTAGAGTAAGAAATTGTTCTTTTAGTGACATATCACACTTACGAGACAATCACCGCACTTAAAAACCTTTGTTTGAAAAATAGACTTCTTTGGAATTCATACCTTCACCTTACCATTTTCGTTCTCTTTTGAAATAATGGAAAATCTTTTCTATCACCTATTTTCGGCGAATTTATCTTCCGATATATGGTTGTCTGTTTCTCAGCTTTCGCTTGTTTGGGCTGCAAGCCAGGATCCTGTAAGGGAACAATATGAAGAGTATCAGGGCTTTTAAAAGAATTGAATACATTGAAAATTTCGTATGCCTACTTCTAGAAAAAACATTAACCTATTTTTTTTTTTTTCTAAACGAAAGTAGACTTACCAAAGAAAATTATGAAATAAAAAGAAAAACAAACCGGTATATACAGTGGGAATTTTTGAAACCAATTATTCCATATAGTGTTTTAAATAACGACTGTTGACAGGGGCGTTGAGGATTTTACCATCCAAATTTTCTAACAGAAACAAATTTTTTCCTTCAGGAGATGCAACCTTGAATGGTCCGTACCAGATGTGATTGAATTTACCATGTTTCACCGAGTCTTCCTTCCTAGCATCCCATTTTAAAAACAAATCTTCAGGGAAAAAATCTCTGTCTTTGGCCTTACGATCGAATAACGCTTTCATGTTGTCCTAGTATTTCTGCAGCCTTTCATCCACTTCGGCCCTGTGCTGTTGGACTTCAATCAGCTGGTTTATTCTTATTGTGACATGATTTGGTTCTTCCTTCTCATCTTGCCGAAGTTTCATTACGGGAAGCACTAGATTTATAGGTAATACTATGTCAGTCCTGTACACCATTTGGAAAGGAGAAGTGCTGATAGACTTTTTCGTGCCCATCCGATTTTCCCACAAAGCGTATTTCAAATGCACATGCCAAGATTTCTTGTTTTCGCTCAACACTTTCTTAATTATATTGATTAGGCTCTTGTTTGAAGACTCGGCTAGACCATTCCCTGGGGGTAGTATGCCGTGGAGTTACCAAGCACAATATTATACTTTTGGCAAAAACTGACCATAGCCATAGATTTAAAAGCCTGTGCGTTATCTGTGACTATCTTTCGGGGGCAACCGAATCTAGACAGAATGTTCTCTTCTAAGAAAACTATTACCACCGAATCCGTAGCCCTTCTAGTTGGAATAGCCTCCGCCCATTTGGTGAAGTAATCTGTAGTGGTTAGGATCCATCTATGTTGAGCACTAGAATGAGGATTAATTTCACCTATGAAATCTAATCCCCATTGCTGAAAAGGAGCTTCCGTTTTGACCGGAACCAACGACATTGTTGGAAGTTTATGCTTGCCTGCAAAAAATTGGCAAGGGTTGCAGGCTCGGACCTTGGCGTTGACATCTGAGAAAAGTTTGGGCCAATAATATCCTGCCCTCAGGATCTTATAAGCCGTTTCCCTCCATGCATGATGTCCTCTACACACTCCTTCGTGAAATTGGCTTATGACCTTCTCTTTTTTTTATTCAACCAAACAAACCAACAGGAAGCCAAGTGGGTCCTTCCAATATAATTGTCTTTCGGATATACAATACTTGACCGCATGCATCTTAAGCGTTCTGGATTTAGATGGGGGTAAGTCACTTGGGCACTTCAAAGTCAACAGATAGGACACTATATCTTTGTACCAATATGATGAAACAAACTTCTCTTCGATATTGATTTCAGCTATTTGTTCATCGAGCTCGTTCATGTCCACACACTCTTCACCTCCCTATAGGCCATTTATTCTGAGAGCTCTGAAATTTGATTCAGCTAAGAGTTTAGTCGAACCTTGTCCCTTTACTAGTCTCGTTGGTTTTATCTCCAGGTCGAATTCTTGAATTTTGGCAAGCCACCGTCCTCTTTTGCCATCACTGTCGGACTGAACCAAAATGTCTTTTACGGAGCTCATGGGTACGTAGGCAATTACCTTGGAATGAAACACATAGGTTCTGAAATCCTTTAACGCCTTCACCATAGCATATGCTTGTTTTTCCATTATATCATATCTGAGTTCAGCGTCTCAAAGACTTTTGCTAAAAAAGGCTATCGGTTGCTCGAAACCTTCTTCATTCTTCTGGAGGAGTACTGCAGCAAGTGTGTGTTCGGAGGCAAATGAGAAAATAAAAAAATCCTTTAGATAATCAGGGCTTGTTAGTATGGGTACCTCGCTTATAACCTTCTTGATGCGTGCAAACGATGCTTTAGCTTTTGCTGTCCATTTGACTTCGCTGTTTTTCTTTAGCATATCTATGATCAATTTCACGATTTCAACAAAGTTTGGAATAAATCTCCTAAAAAAAATTATTTTTCCTAAGAATGACTGAATCTCTTTTACATTCCTAGGGATATTTATTGTGTCTATAACTTCAACTCTTTTAGGGTCAATTCTAATTCCATATCGAGACACAATAAGGCCCAAGAGTTTACCTTCTTGCATAGCAAAGTGAGACTTTTGGGGGTTTAAAGACAAACCATACCTGCAGCATTTCTCAAACGTCTGCTTGAGATGTATCAGATGATCTTCATCAGATTTAGAAAAAACGGTTAGATCATCAGGATAGATAACTACAAATTTGTCCCTTTCACCAATGAAAGCGATATCCATAGCACGTTGGAAAGTAGCACATGCATTCATTAAACCAAAAGGCATCTTGTCATACATAAATGTACCCCAAGGGGTGGTGAAGGCTGTTTTTTCTTTATCGTGTTCACTGATGGCAATTTGATTGTACCCGAAAAACCCGTCGATCATCAACATCCTATTTGCCCCAACTACCTTTTCTAAAACGTGATCCATTTTGCATAGGGGGTAATTATCTTTGAGGGAGGACTTATTTAGATTTCTGAAATCGACACACAGTCTAATTTCCTTGTTTTTCTTTCTAACTGGGACCGGGTTTGCTATCCAATCGGAGTATCTCAGTGGTACAATTATTTTTGCATCGAGAAGATTTTTGACTTCCCTTTCAATCACGGACAATAAAATAGGATTGATTTGTCTGAGTTTTTGTCTAAAGGGTTTGACACCAGGCTTCAGGGGTATCTTATGTTCAATCATAGTGGTGTCATAGGTTCTCAGTTCTTCATATGACCAAGCAAAAACGTCCTTGTACTTTTTAAGCAACTCCGCGTATTTACTTTTGGTTTCTGGGGACAGATATTTTTATAGTTTCACCATCCGAGGGTTTTCTTTAGTACCTATGTCACAGTCCTCAACCTCTTCAGATTGAGGCTGTAGAGTGGATTTTGAAGGGATATCGTCTTGATTGAATAATCTTTCCAAGGGAATCAGGCCCTTGGGGATCTGGTTATTTCTAAGAATGAGCATTCGGTGATTCAGAATTTTATCGTGGAACTCTTGAGGATCCTCCCCTTCCTTCATGATCCAAATAGGATCATTTTGATTTTCTTGATCAATATGCATTTCGGCAAACTCATCTATTGATTCTAAAAATTTGTGAAGTTTTTCATCATCCTCAAAGACTTGCCAATGCTATACATTATTTGGTATAGAAGGTCAGTGTGTCATTTGTATCTGATATTTTAGTTTAAAAGCGGTGGGAGGTGCGAATGTTGAGGCTGCTTTGGCTAACGCATCAGCCTATTGGTTTTCAGTCCTTGGAACGAAATGAACCTTTACAGAGGAGAAGAAATTTTTGATCAGATCCCAGACGCAATTCCTGTAGGACCTCAACCTAGGATGTTTGGCCTGGTACTGTCGGTTTAGCTGTTTTATAATTAACTCAGCGTCACCAAAGACTTCAAGGTTTTTTATTTTCATTCTCCTAGCAGCTTCTAACCCTAATACTAAGGCTTCATATTCACATACATTATTTGTGCAGTCCACATTCCACTGTAGCCTATAGGAAAAGGGGATTACAAATTGATCATCAGGAGCCACAAGGAGTGCCCCTGCTCCAGCTCGCAAGTAGGATGAAGCACCGTCAAAAAACATCTTCCATAAACCAACGCTATATACATTTTTTCTTTTTTCTTTTTTTGTTTTTTCTTCTGTACAACTTTCGTCTAAACCTACCTCAATATCATCATCAATAGATAATATACAGTTACCTAAATCTTGATCAGTTATATATACAGGGTGGTTATTTGGGTTATGTGGATCACCTACCGTGAATGCCAACCTAGTTTCTTTGTATAGACGCATGTACTGTCCTCCAAAAAATGGAATCGTAGCGTATGTCATGTCAAGCTGGAGAGATCCTCCAAGCTTGGCACCCCATGACCTAGATAACAACATACCATATTTCGGAGGGATATCAACGACTACTACGTCCATAACAATGCTTTTTGTAGGTATTTGTGCCAGATTTACCACCAAGTCTTTAATCATGCCTATGCATTTGAATTTTCTTGAATCAAATGAATATAAATCTCCATAAGGCCTAGTGATTTCGAGACCTAATTTATCCATAATGGCTGTAGGCATCACATTGTGGGATGCTCCAGAATCTAGCATGCAGTTATGGAGTAGGTGGTCGAACAAGGTTAATGTGATATAGAAGGGGGCAATAGTGTCTCTCGCACCCTCGAAATGTGGACCAAAAACTATGTTCGGCTTGTCATCTTCTAAGTTGATCACATCGGCTTGGCTTTCGTCTTTAGAAAAGCTAATCATCTTGGCAATTTGTTTTCTGTATATGGGATTTTTAGCCAATTCAACAAGTGGGATAGGGATTTTGATTTTGTTTATTTTATTTTCCAGACTAAAATTTCCCGAAGCCTTGTCGCTCCCTATGTTTGGGGCCTCCATTCCTTTCTTTTCATCTTTTCTTTGTGGTGCGGATCTGGTTTCACTCACAGGGACCTGTGTTTTCACAGCGAGTGTTCCTACTGACTTTGACTTGATAGGTTGCGTGTCAGCGGTGTGGGTTTTTGCAGTCTGTTTCTTAGCAACTTTTGGATCCGCTTCATCAGTTTCACCCTTAGGCAAGATCATTTTTGTTGGGGCGGTTGGAAGACTCTTGTTCCTAGGTCTTAAATTGTATTTCTCTTGTGGTTTGGCTATAATATCATCTGCGATACCCTGATAGGTCAAATCTTCAGAAGTATCGTTGCTGACATCGTCTTCCGATCTAATTTCTTTATTTAAGGATTCTTCGTAATCTTGTCTTGATAAATAAGGTGATTTACTATCGTCGCCAAGATTATTTATATCCTCATCTAACTCTTCAAAATCTTCTAGGTCTTCCTCTCTAATGAAGTTTTCACTTTTGAAGGGGGTTGGGATTTTTTGATCCTCATTCTTAATTGTTTTCTGTGGGGCCTGAGGATCATGATTCCTTCTAAAATCCTTCCTATGAAAATTATCCCTTTTCGATTTATCTAGTTCCATTTTTGAGATCTTATTTGAAAGTTCTCTAATTACCCTAGCCATCTCGTCTATTTTATCTCTTGAGGATTTCCCTGATTCTGAGGGTCTACCTTGCTCTTTGAATTTCCTACTTTCTTTGTTCCCGGTTTCTATTTTTGCTTTTAACTTCCTTGATGCCATCATGTTCGATTCGATTTCTAGAGCATCATCTTGCATTTTCATGAGATCTACTGATCTCATTTCTCTCAATAATAGAGCGAAATCAAGATCAAAGGCTCCAATGAAAGTCACCTTTGCTTTGGGTTGAGAAGGTTTGACCTCGACCGAGATTTTATTGTACAACTTGGTAAACCTTTGCGTGAACTCTAGAACTGATTCTGAGTTTTTCTTTCTAAGGGCTCCAAATTCAGTTAGGTAATAGAGGTGGTCCCTCCTTTCCCCCCATTGTCTGATAAAAGCGTTTTCAAGTTCTTCGTAAGATATTAGAGATCCGGCTACTAAGGCTCGGAACCAGTTCCTCACCTGTCCTTCGAAAGTCTGAATGAGGAGTCTAGAATAGACATCTTCATGTTCGATTCTGAGGATGTCAGCAAATTGGTCAAAGAAACTTATGTGTTCTTGAGTGGTTAAATCTCCTTCCCTTGTAAATTTGGGAAGGCTTTTCATATAGTTTTCAGGAAGGTCATGTAGGGGAACTGGGAGGACAAGGGGGACATATCTGGCAGCTACCTTAGCAAAGATTCCAGGAAGCGGTGCTTGGCTGCCAACTGGTCCTCCTGGAGCACTGCCCCCAGCTCTTGCGCCTCTGTGTGCAACCATTGATGGATTTGAGGCTGAAGCTCGGAGTGTGTGAGGAGAATACTCGCAAAAGTCTGGGGTATATACTTCAGGAAAAGAGAACATATCGTTTGAAAGGGGAAGTGAGACGGATCTCTCAAGTGTTTCATTAACATTCAACTGCGTAAAATCAGGATGACAAATAGTATGTATGGGTGAAATGATTTGTCTAAGGGATCTTCGTGATTTTAAAATCTTTTCTGGATCCGAGACTGGCGAGGTCTGCTTGTCGTCCAGGTTCTTTCTGGTGTTCTTTCAGCTAATAGCCAGTTTACTTATCGTGGAGTCACCAAGTGAAAAATAAAGGTAGCCTTAGAAGGTTTTCCTATCTTTGTTCACTATCAAAGAAAGAAAGTGTCAATGTCATTCTTCCCAGGGAAAAATTTTCGTTTCTTCGATCCCTGGCAACGACACCAAAAATATGTTGTTCCTGAGTTTATACTTTAAGGCTCTAAAGTATACCGTCAAGGCATCCGAAAACTTAAAGATAATTAAGGAGTAAGAATCAATTGTGAAGGGTAAATCAGAGTTGGTTTCTCAATTGTATCTGTCTAGCTTCCCATTGTTCTTGGATGCTGATTTCTCTCTCAATAACTGCCCATGAGTGTTCTAATTCGACTCGGGTAGTTGTTGTTTGCAGGATAGTATTAAATAAGTTTAAAGAAATGTTAGTTTGATCCTGTACGCCAGGTTCTATGTTAGGATGTCTATTACTTGGGACAGTCACGAGGAGTAAAATTTTATTGAATTATAAAAAAGTTTTAAAATTTGTTTCTTCAGTTTTGTGGGATGAACTAGCAAAGGAATTTTGGAACTCAAAATAATAACATAATCACAGTAAAGGTCGTTTCCTGTACTTGAAGTGATTTGAGAATATTAAAATAATAACAAAGTAACACTGTTGAAGAATATGAGGTTTTAATCATGAAAGAATCTCATATCATAACAGAAGAAGGGGAGAAAAACAAGATTTCTAATGAAGTATAAAATATAACCATCCAACTGACCTACAGGTCTTGAAACTGCTGATAGCAATCACAGAGGAAAAACTGTAAATGATTAGATAATCAAATAAATTCAAACTACGGTAGAATTTTGAATTAAATTATAGTCGATCATTCATTAGAAATACATAGAACGAAAGATGTTGAAAGATATTAAAAACAGAGTAAAGGAACACATAGCTTCAAGTTGACAGAATTCAGAATCCCTTTTGCATTATCTATATCACTGTAAATTGGAAAACTTCTAATACAATTGGCTCCCAAAAAACCAAAATCCCCTTCTCAGTCTTGTGAAATTATATTTATACATGATCACCAAACATTTTTCCCGTTGGTGATTAACTAACTTCCGAAGACTAACGGTTACATGAATGAGCAATGTTGAACCGTTTACATTTCTATTTTAACTGCTTTATTATTTCAATGATGAAAATATCCATAACAGTATTTCATGTCTGCGTTGATGAACTTCCTTCTTCTGTTTTAAGACAACGAATACATTTTCCCAGGAACTGCACCAAAACTCTAGGAGCTTCTGGAATATCTTTTGCCTCAAATAGGAAGAACTTTCTCTGTAGTTCAGGCAGATGGTCTTCGATTATCTTTCTTGTGAACTTAATAGTTTGTAACTTTAAGTTCGACATCACTATCCATTTGTCGATTTGAGTGACATTGATTACCTTTATTTGTGGGATCTCTACCTGAATTTCTTCCAGATCCTCCTTGAATATTAACTGATGCTTAACAATGTTAATTTCTCCTACCAACCCTTGGCAATTGTTTCTTCCAATGTTCAATGAAGCTTTCTCTAATAGGTCGAAAATTCCTTGACAGTCGTCATTTACCTCTCTGGTTATTTTCTCTTTTTCTGCGAGGTTTGCCTCCCATACCTTGAGTATTATATCACTTTTAATCTTCTCTGAAACAGATAGCTTTTGAGTCTCTCTGAACTCCTCTTTTGTTGAAAGAGCCACTGCTTTTTGAAAAGTTGTTCTGGCTGCTTTCACTTCTCTTTCTTTCAGGAGAGTACTCTCCAAGGATTTAGTTGTTTCTTGAAAGTAATTCTGAATAAATTCTAGCTTAAAAACACTCCATGTTGCTCTTTTTCTATCTTTGTATGTATTTCCAACACCTGGGCTTGGAAAATTTCAAGCTCTACCACTTGATTTTGAATGGAATTAATCTTATTTTGTAATTGTCTATTCATTTCTTCTTGCTGTAGGACATGTGCTTGACTGACCCGTATCTTCAGGTTTTCTTCATCTAACCTTGCTTTCAGTTTTTGAATCTCCTGTATGTCATTGAATTTGGCTTGTTCTAGACCCTTGTTTATCTCCCGACTGATACTTCTTTCAGTCTCCTTTAATTTACTTTGTAGTTGAGCTATCATCTGATTTTTCTACTGCAACATAGTTCTCAAATTCCCCACAGAATATAAATTTGCTGATGCTAAGGCTCCCATTGTGCCTGCTATTTCTGTAGTGAATTCCCCTTCTTCAAGTTTTTGTCCATCTACAATGATCTTGTGCTTTTTTATCATCATGTCTCCTCTTGGATGCATTTCCTGTTTTAGGATAGCCTTCCTCTTTTTACTGAAAAAGTAATCAGAGGAAGGAATCTCATCCCTAGAAATAGGCTCAAGATCACTAACATATAGAGCTCCCTCTTGGGGGTTTCCATAGGTAGACTACAATGGGGTCAAAGAAGTAATGGGACTTCCAAGTTCCGTCGATGTTGTTCCTCCTACTTTTTTGGGAAAATCCTCAGGGATTTCTGGGGATGTTTCCAACTCCTTTCCTTTCCCTGCCTCTGATTTTTCTGTCTGAGGAACTTCTGTTTCTTGTGAAGGCATTTCAATCTCCTTCATTTTTCCCTTTGTATTTGCTTTATCCTGTACATCTGTTTCAAAACCTGGGGGAGGCCCTTYCTRCTCKGGAGGAGGGRTCGTGGATTCACCCTGTAAAATCTTTGGYAAACAAMTTCGCCTGTGACTTTGGAAGRACATGAAACTAGTMTRTRARTCGGGTKATAAGGCCYRTACCCTGTTCAATACCTCCTCATAGGTTTTAACCTCTTTGAATATATCATCATAAACAGACTTTTCGTGTTCATAARCTTTTCATATTGYAGTGCATCAAATGTCTRTTTACTAATTGATAAGGRTCATGCTTTMTGTGTTCGATATCTACYARTTTAACTTCTTCTAGTGCTTYKGCTTCCAMTTTAKAATGGCCTAGGTTTAGCAATGARAATTTCCYGAYATGTACARGGAAGATTGGCCADGACTTCTTTTGAGCTGCCTTTAGCTCTATTCCAATACCACCTTTCACTATTTGGTGTGCTACCTCCCTCAATACCAGTCTGTCCGGGAGGAATTTTGGAAGCGCATGAGGGGGGATTGAGCACCCATAAACCCTAATGTAAGAGAAGTTTTCATCAATGAACCAGTCGGCTATTGCTTTGAGGTTTTCTGAAACTGGATCAGAAATTCGAGGGGGTTCACAGCCATAAAATATTTTATGCATTGGAATTACTATGAAATGACAAATTTCATAAAATGCATTCTTAGCATTTTCTTCCCATAGCACAGAGTGATACTCGTGAATGGGTTCGGGGCAGGTTATGTTCCAACTCCAATTCATCAGGGGAAAAGGAGTCACAAAGCAGAGTGCGTCCATGATGTACGTCGACATGTAAAAGGCCACTGGCTGACCTTTAGATCTTGCAACTCTGTAATTTTAAACCTCTTGGGCTAGGTTATCAGACAAAATCTTGCTCCATTTAAAAGTGTATCCTTCTGATGCTTCTTCTAAAAAGGGCACCCATTCTGTGGGGAAATGGCATGGATTCTTTTTCCCAAAGAGTCTACACAACATAATGGCTACATAGGCCATGTACTCGTTCAAAGATGCTGTGGCATAAATTCCATGGGTATCGGCCCTAAATTTCGATGGACATCTCCACCATTCTCTGATTAAATCGGGATAAGTTCGGTCCACCTTAGTACATTCTTTCCTTTGAAACTCAGCTGTAAATTCGACATTATAAATGTACTTAGGATTTGGTGAGAGTTTATACATTACTTGTATATGCTCTGGCCTGAATGAGCCAACAATGACTGCTTGATCGTTTAATATGCTTCTTGTCGGGATATCAACCTTCTCCAAAGCCCAATTGATCATGTCGTTGTATGCCATGAGCTGAGGGCATGCTGCGATCTTATGAAGATCCGATTCTGCTATATCCTGAAAGTGATTCTCAGAATTAGCAGGATAATTTTTTATTTCGTAATCCAGGAATTCATAGATTTGTCTCCAAGATTTAATTGAGTCGATGGCGTGTGGCGTAGTGTCGGAAATGATATCTCCTTCTGGGTTACGCATTTCCTCTGTATCTTCACTCTTTTTCGGTACTTTCTTTGGCGCCATAGTTCTGTGTTAGATGGAAAACTTGTCACGGAAAAGAAGCATATGAGCTTGGCCGAATGTGAATTACCTTCGAAAGATAGAACAAGCATAGGTTTTGGAACACAGACTTTCAATTCGCCTTAAACTCGTTTTATGATGAAAATACTGACTCCACTGACCTGTAATCAATTATATTTAATGCAAAAAATATTTCTTAGATACGCGCAACATTTATCAGTTATCTATTTATTAATAAGGCCGTATTTCGGCAATCCCATATTTAAAATTCGAAAGATTTCATTCAACAGTACCGAAAATAAGAAAATACCAAAGCAGTTTAATTACTGTTAATCGTGTTTTTTAAACAGAGTTAGTCTAGTTTAAAAGCTGATTATGGTTCGAGACTTCACGTTTCGAGGTTTCGAGGATCGTGGATACATGAGGTATGTCATCGATAAACTCCGATTTCCGAAATTGCGAAATCACAATGAGATTAAGTTAGGCCTTAACTTTTGAATTAGTAGATTAATTAATCAGGATTAAAGACTAACTTCCAAAATAGGGTTAATTCGGTCTAAACACAGATTATGAGTCGGGACTTCGCGTTTTCGGATTTCGGGAATCATGTTGACAAGATTATAACCGACAAGATGTTGACAAGATTATTAAAACATATGTTCTCAGTAAACCCCGAATCCCGAAATTTTTTTAAGGTTATTCTTAACTCCTTTAGGTTTTAAGCTTATCATGATTAAAACATAACTTTATAGAAAGCGCGTCGGGACTTTTTATAACATTTTTGGTTTTTTGCCTTTTATTATTTAAGAATAAAGCTTGTCGGGATTTCGATACTGGCCTTTTGGAAATGATAGTGAGGGTTATGCTTTATGAAAAGCCAAAACCCGAAAAAGGAAAATTTTAGCCTTCTAAATAAAAACTTTAAAAACTGTTTCAACATCTTCCATACCAAGCTCTAGGAGCTTGTTTCAATCCATACATAGCCTTCTTCAATCTGCATACATGAGTCTTTCTATCTTCAACTTCAAACCCTTGAGGTTGTTCTATATACACTTCTTCTTCAATGACACCATTTAGGAAGGTTGTTTTCACATCCATCTGGTGTAACTTCCACTTCATCTTAACTGCAAGGGTTATGGTGGTTCTGATTGAAGTGTATCTGGCTACAGGAGAAAACGTTTCTTCATAATCAATGCCTTCCTTTTGAGAAAATCCATGAGCTACAAATATTTCTTTATATTTCTCAATACTTCCATCAACAACATGTTTTATTTTGTATAGCCATTTGGAAGATACCACATCTTTTCTCTTCAGTCTGGGAATTGTTTCCCATACACCATTCTTTATAATGGATTGGTATCCTTATGTCATGGTATCTGCCCATTCTTTATTCTGAATGGCTTCTTCAAAGCAAGTAGGATCCTTCTCTAAGAGATCACACATCAAATCCGTGTAACTGGAGAATGGATTGTGTTTCTTGACTTGTTTCATGGGTCCTTCGGGGGCACCATACTTTTCTCCATCTTGAATAAGTTCCCTTGCCCAGGCTGGATTTCTTTTGTGAGAGATTGTCATCTAGAGAGGTTATTGAGATTATATTATGTCATGATATTCTAGAATCTCCTCATCATGGGAAGTTATAACTTTCCTCACTGGTTATGAAACTATGGGAGCTACAGGTTCTTCTTCATATACTTATTCAAGATGGCATCTTGATTTCTTGAGTGTTGCATCTTCATCAAAGGTTACATCTATGTTGATATCAATATGATAGTAACCTGGTATATAAATTCTGAAGGCCTTGGAGACCTCACAGTATCCAACAAATATTCCCTTCTTTCCTAAAGGGTCCAACTTGGTTCTCTTTTCTTTCGGAATGTGTACAAATACTGGATAGCCAAATATTTTGAGATTGATTACTTATGGCTTCTTTTCGGAGAACATTTCTTTGGGGGTTTTGAACCCAAGTGCACTATGGGATAATATTTTCTGTAAATACACTTTTTTTCTTGCTACTTCTGCCCATATGTGCATTGGAAGGTCTTGATCGTGGATCATAGCTTCACCGCTTCCATTATAGTTATGTTCTTTCTTTATGATAAACCATTTTGTTGAGGATTGTAGGGAGTGGTGAGCTCCCTCTTGATCCCGACTTCTTTACAAAAGTTTACAAACTGTTTTGAGGTGTACTCTCCTCCATTATCTGACTTGAGTATCTTGATGTTTCTTTCAAAGAGATTCTCTATCAAGGCTTTGAATTCCTTGAATTTACTTAACACTTCATCTTTTGATTTCAAAAAGTAAACCTAGGTTTTGCGAGAATAGTCATCAATAAAAGACACATAGTATACATACCCACTGATGGAGGTTGATGGCATTGGGCCACACACATTTGAGTGAATGAGCTCTAGGACTCCTTCTGCTTTACCGTCTCTTTTTCGGGAAAGGGTTCTTGATGTTCTTTCCTTGTGCACATCCGTTGCACACACCTTCATGATCAACCTTGAACTCTGTTAGACCTGTGACTACCTTGCTTACATATGGTAATACCTTTTAGTTGATGTGAGCTAGTCTTCTATGCCAAAGTTCACATGGATTCTGAATGGAATGGGTCAAGGTTGCTTCTGAGTGACCTTTTAGCTTATACAAGCCACCTTCTTCTTTTCCAATAACAATTGATTCTTCTATGGTTTTTCCTTTGGGCCACATAAGAACTTCTCCATCTATGAAAGAAACTCTGAAGCCTTTCTTATCTAAAGCTGATATCGAAATTAAGTTCTTTGTCAAACCTGGTACATATAGTACATCCTTCATCTTCATTGGGGTCTCTGAATCAATCTTGTAATTCGATTCTCCTACTCCTTTGATAGGGTACTAGTAATCATCTCAAAGTGTAACTTTCTGGGGAAATTTCTTTGCTGTAATGCAAGAGAGAATGTCTCTTTGACCTGTCATGTGCTTGGAAGCACCATTATCTATGAGCCAAGTGTCCTCATCAGGTGTCACTGATCCCGAGAGGGAAAATATTAAGACATAGTCTTCAATATTTTCTTTTATCATGTTTGTGGGTGGCTCTTCATATTCAATTGTATGGGCATGGTGCCTTCTGTTTCTCTTCTTGTATTCTTCTTTTCTAGATGGACAATTCTTAGAAATATGTCCCATCTTGTCACAATGGTAACATTGGTAGGATGAGAAATATTTTTCTCTTCTTTGACCTTTCTGAAACTTCTGGAATCTCCTTGGAGGGTGAGATTCTTTATGGATGAATTTGTTGGGAAGTGAGACTCCTTATGTTGATGAGTATCTTTCTGGAAGCAAGACCTCTTCCTTCCTCCTTTAGTATGATAAGTTAGGGCTTGATCTTCATCTCTTGATAGTATTTCTTCTCGGTTAGCTACTCTTGCTTCTTCTTGAACACATTCTTCCCAAAGACTGTCAAAGTGTAGTTTCTCCTTTCTGGAAAAAATAGTTTGGATGAATGCATCCCAAGGTATTGTGAGACCATTAAGAGCTTTCATTATGAGTTCATCCTCATCTAGGGTGTCTACAATTTCTTCTAGTTGTTCTATGAATTGTGATATTCTAGAGAAATATTCTTGAACTGTTTCTCGTTTCTGCATCCTTGTACTCTTGAGTTGAGTTCTTAGATTCATATTCTGGTTGATGTGATTTCATTCATACATTATGGTTAGGGCATCAAACATTTCTTTTGTAGTTTTCTTTGAAGCCATTTGAGGAATCAAGTGATCTTTAATAGAGTCTGCAATGATTCTTTTGGCCCTAACTGTGTCCTTTTGGTGTTTTGCTTTAGCTGCAACATCGGTAGGTTCTGGTACATCTTCTTTAATGAATGTTGCTAGGTCATTCTCTTCAAGAATGAGTGCAATCATATACTTCCAGGCACGAAAGTTATCTACTCCTTCTAGCTTGTCAACAAGCTTAGTGCTTGCAGACATCTTGACCTAGAACTAGGAAAATGACCAAAAATTGAAAATGCTCGGAATTTAAATATGAAATTACCAGGAGGTGTGCTTGGTTGAGGCGAGTATCTTGGTGCAGTTAGATTTCAGAAAATCCAAATTTTTCCCCTTCAAACTGGACCAACGGAATTCTGTACTGGTACTTCTGGTACTGGTTTTCTGATTTTTTGGTATTCTGGTTTTCTGGTTCCAGTGAAAACTAGGGTTTCACTTTCTGAGAGTTCTGTCCACTGAAAAAGTGCGTTGAGGTTTCCAAAGAGTTTGCTAGGATAGGGCGCACTTCCTTGATGAGTTTGAGGTTGAAATTCCTCTTCAATAGAAAACCCTAATTTTCTTGTACGACAATAGTGACGTTTTTGCTTATCTATTGAAAGGTGCTCTCTTCAACTTAACTTTGATACCATGCTAAGTTTTGATCTATTATTATGTTTCTTTTCAATTTACTAGATAGAAATAACATAGGTAGGATCATTGAGAGAAACACAATCACAAGAATCAAAACATTTATCCTGGGAAAACCTCATGGGGGAGAAAACCCAACAAAAACTTCCTTAATATAGATAGCCAATACAATGCCAAGACCATAAACCAAAACACTAGAGAATATCCAACATTGAGAAATGTGCCTCTCTCTTCCTTCTTCTCCCAACTGCAGCTACCAAACTTGCGCACTAGATGAGCGAATGAGTGAGTGAGATAATGAGGCGTTGGCTTTCTTTATTTATACTGGCCGAAAGGTGCTAGAAATATGTCTCTTCACTAGGCAGGGATGACTTGTCTTCTTAGTGGTTAAAACCACTTTAATTAGGCATGGGGTCGAATTCTTAATTTGCATAATACAATTAGGGTTTGACCAATCTGCAAAAGGGGATTTGGTAAATTACAATGCCCGACATGATCAATCCATAAAAGGGTTTGATATAATGAATAATGACTCAATAATAAATAGAATACTCTTTGCAGTTACAATATTTTAACACCTTTTACTTATGCTTCCATAGTCATATCATCACCAACCATATGATCTATGACATCACCATATTTTACAAAGAGGGATTACCTCAGTAGGAAGTTTTCCAGTTATATCAAGTCAAGTAGGTTGATCTCACCTACTCCAACAAGGCCTCTAGACATGGAGGTTTGTTCTCCCAATTCCAAATCCATCATTTAATCAACACTTTTAATTAACAGAGGCTTCATAAGCCCACTTTTTAGGCAATTCCTTCCACCTATTCAGTACATTTGCCTTATGGACTCAAGTAATCCTTAAAGCAATTTTATGCCATTTGAATCCAAGTTTTATTATCAATGCCCCTCGACATAATCCAACTTTTGTAGGATTGGCTATCATTTCTACAAAATAAATGATAGGATTCTTCTGCCACAGTCTAGCATGATTCAATATCGTTGGGTAAAATCCCAACTGAATTTTAATCTGCATCCTTCTCCTCGAGGAACTTATGTAGATAATTTCCATACGACAGTAATATTCTCAACAAGCTCATCTTAGCCTTGGTAAACTAGTATTTTGACTGTTCTCTGACCCATCCAGGCATGTGTTGGATCATGTTCTACTAGGTAGGGTAGGGTAGGGTAGGGAAGGGTGCCCTCTCCCTTAAAGTTTTCTAAGAAATAAAATAATCACTTGATTCTTTCGTGAGCCCAAGTAGGCCAAGTGTTGTTGCCCTCTCTGATACCACTTTGTAATACACCCAACCCCTTACGTACCTTTTTAAAAGGACGGGGCACCAAAATTTCGATTTCCTCCATCATCTCGAATCCTCTTTCCTAGATCTCCATCATCTTCTGTTAGTCAATATATTTCCAACGACTGTTACCATGCTCAAATCCAAGCTCTGGATTGGAAGTTATGCCCTTCCGAAGCTCTTTAGGCATTACTGGTTAAAGGCCACGTGGGTTCTCATTCGTACCATTCCACCTGGAACTGATTTGACCATGGTTGCCATCCCTTAGTGATGACATGGCCACTATAGAAGCGACTATAGGGGATGTTCCCTGCGCCTTCGTGATCATCGAGCCTTCGACCTATCATCCTTCCCATCCATGTCTGAACCATTCCTGGAGTCCCAAAGTCCCAAAATCCTGCCATGTGGCTCTGGCCTTCGGGGAGGTTCCTCATCATGTTGTTATGAACATACCCGCAAAACTATCGAACTCTTGAGGTCCTCCCATGTAGCTTCGACCTTCAACCCTTTTGGAGCATACATTCTAACATCCTAAACCTCCTGCAGTTCTGAACTCCCAAACTCCCGGGGCTCCCATGAGCCATTAGGTCAAACAACTATGCACTGGCGTTGACATGTGGTAAAATACTGAGATGACGCGTGGCCCTATTAATGGAAGGCGTGTGTCACATTCCAATTGGCATATGAGGTCTGTAAAAAACATGAATCAAGGTGACATGTGTCATATCGAACATGGGTCCACGTCACCCTAAGTGACGTCAGTATGCCACCTCACTCTGGATGGACAGCCTTCGGAAGCCTCTATCCTCTCCTACCTATGAAATCGCTCGAACCTCTAAAGTCCAAACTCTTGTCGGCACCCTCCCAATACATTTTATCCCACAGTCGAGTAGGTCCATGTAGATCCCTATATCCACGGCCTATGTTGCTTCACGACTTCGACGTTTGGGGGTTCAACCCGTTTAACACTCTTTTTCCCCCGGAGTAGGTCAATGTTGGACTGACCACAGTCTAGATCTAATGGTCGAGAGAGATCCTGAAGCATCCTCAGATCGACGGTCCACATTACTTCATGAGTTTGACGTTCATAGGTTCTAATTGTTTAACGCCCTTTCTCTCCTGGAGTAGGACTTTCCCGTAGTAGGACTTTTCCGGAGTGCTACACGCTATCCTTCCACTAGTTGATCGGATGGTTGGGAGAGGTTCTCCATGGACTCCCCAAATCAACGACTCACAACTCTAGCTCAAAGGTCCCTTTGTCTTAGTGTTAGGAAACTCCTAGAGGGACACCTGTCAACCCAAAACACGCTGGAAAGATGTGTGTCACATGCCTCAGGTGACCAAAATATATTTACTGTGGCACGAGGTCACCACACATGGCATCACTATTGCTTGATACATGGACCCCCACGTGCTCTCGACGTGATACACACGTCCCCATGATCAAACGGTTGGGAGGGGTGTCAAAAGATCCTTAGATCGACGACCCACATTGCTTCGCGACTCCGACATTCAGGGGTTTTGGTGTTATAACACCTTTATTCCCCCGAAGTGGTTAACACTGGACTGACCACGATGTAGTTCCAACTATCAAGGGAGATATTGAATATCCTCAGATCTACGACTCACATTACCTCATGACTGAGAAGTTGATTGTGGTTTATCAAGGGGAAAAATCCCACAATTACGGGTAACTGACCGCCAGTCGTCGATCATTCGTCAAGTTACTAGTTTGATAGTTCACCTTTGATGCAATCTGGATACTATGAGGATTCCAACACCTGGAGCTCCAGACCCCCGAATCCCTAAAGCTAAGAAGGCTTATATCCCGTTGGGCGTAGCATTGTGTTCCATGGTCCTGGTCATATGAGGTTTTTGAGAAGTTTTGAGGGATACACCCTTATCTCTCAGTCAAAATTTCGGTAAGTCCATGAGCATGAGCATGCAGTTACTTGGACGACTGGTTTGAAGGAAGCACCCTCCATTCATAGAACTTAAGTTATAAAATAGGGAAAGGTATTTTTGTGGCATCAACGAGACTGTAGCAGTCCCGTAGGGTCTTCCTTGACTCTAGAACTGTGAAGTTGATCCATTGGAAAAATACCTTGAGGATTTCCCAACCGGCCCAGAGGAAAAACTTGTCATCTTACAACCATTCACAGTTTACAAAAGAATAGTAAGCACCATTACCATCAATTTCACGCGAGGCACAATTTCTCACAATTACATACATTCAAATCATGCATTTAATTCAAGTGCACAGGGTAAATGAAATACTTATCTATTACAGTCGATCACTGACCAACTGACTGTGGGGGTTCGCCTTTCCACCTAACCGTAGGCTCAGATTTATTCATTCTTAGCACTCTGGCCACCCTCGTGCCAAGCCATGATATCACTAGGGAAATTTTGTAGTTTCTCAGAGGTTCTTTCTCTGTCACAGCCTCTGGGAGGTTTATCAGATGCTCCCTTAACATCAATCTCGTGACCTTCTGTTGAGGTCCTATTTTCTGTAAATTCTCAGAGATCCTTTCTCTTGTTCTCTCCAATAACTAGAACATCTTAATATTCTAGTTCTTCTTCTCAACTGGAGAGTCTCACACACTCTTCCTCTTTCTCTCTGCATATCCCAGTCGCACCCCCCTCCCTGGTGTGGTCTCCTTCTTGTTTTCTTTCGTGTGTATTCTTGCATGCCTTTTTTGTCCCCAGGAAGGTTCTGGACCTATCCTCTTCCTTCTGTCAGAAGGAACTCAGGTCAATCTTGTTGGTTGTGGAGCCTGATTATCTTCTTGATTTATAGGTCTTTTACTTTCAGCCGTGTTTATACCCCATGAAGTATTTACACCCCAGAAGTATGTACACTCTTCCACGCGGGGGAGTGCAGAGGGGGGGTACCCCCTCTACGGGGTCTGGGGGGGCTATCCCCTTGGCTGGGGGGTCTGGGGGCAAGCGGGCCCCCAGCGGGGGTTCGGGGGCGAAGCCCCCGAAGCAAAAATTTCCTTGAAAAAGTATATTGTAATTTCATTGTAAATCTGGACCGTTCATTACAAGGTCACATATCTAATGGTAGAGATTATGTTAGGGTTTTTTGCCCTAGAAGGCAACCGTCTTTTATGAGGGAAATGTATTGTGGCTATGATTGGATGGTGAATATTGTATTCTGAGAGAGGAGACTGTGAGAGAAAGAAGAGGAAGTTACAACGGGTTTTGCTGTAGGTTGTATCCCTTCATTTGCTGGATAATAATAAAGGAAGGACCTGGCAATTTCTTTGGTGGACGTAGCCCACACTGGGTGAACCACATAAATCTGTGTCTCTCTTGTATTGTGTGTCTTCTGTGTTTTGTTTCTGCATTTGTTTTATTTTATTGCTCCATGGTCCTGTTTTTCTAACAAATCTGGGCCTGTAGGAAAAACTACCCTCTGTGGTACTTTGGGATGACAATTTTCTCTCCCTTCAACCAAACCCTCCATGCTTCCATTCATTAGGGTAGTTTATTGTTCAACCACCAGTCCTTTTCTCATTAAATAATTTTTCCTTGGAATTAGGATGAGGCTTATTATTTCAATAAAGAGAATTTGGGGTCATTTTGACATAATGAACCCTCTCTATAGTTTCCTCACTATTTCCTCTAGTGATATCATGGCCAATACTTCAAGTATTCACTCCCAGAGTCAGTAATTGGCAATATAAACAATAATACATTTACATTGTTCACATGCCATAGCATGGTAATCATAATTAATGATTAATTACAAGTTGAGGGAAACAAGGGTGTTACATTCTACCTCTAGCAAAACTCTAGGGTTAGCCCAACATTAGACCCAACTCTTTGCGTTAACTAAGAAAATACAAAAAATGTTTAAATCCAAGGTTAGTTGGGAACAAGTGTTGTATACATTCTGCAAAAAATAGGGCCATTTGGTGAAATATTTCCATGTCCTCGTAGAGGGAATTGTTCTTGCCATACTTCGGGCCATTTTACAAGGAGGCATTGGAATGAATTTGTGAAATTTGTAATACTTATAGCCACCTTCCATCACTATGCCTTATGCTCCAAAAGTATTTATCTACCCCCATAAATTTTGTTTTGTGACTTATGTTAGCCTAATACCCACAACACCGTAAATTGTAGAGAATTAGAAGCTTTGGATAAATGATTCAAGAAGACCTCCCTAAGAGTATATGAGAATAACCATGATAATTCTAATGGAGGCTTCAATGAAATACGAGGGTACAAAGGTAGTTGAGGTGGAGGATGAAATGGGACCATATTCAACTACCATTCTGCAACAATTTCCTCATCTCAAGCCTTGAGGACAAGGTTGTTTTTCAAGGGGGGGGAGGGGGCATGTTAGGTACCTAACCTCCATAACCCCTCACATAGGTAGAATAATATATTT
>JASDQU010738623.1:142103-160505 GCA_032191745.1 Picea mariana | reverse complement strand
TTTCAAGGGGGTGGGGGGGGGGGGCGCATGTTAGGTACCTAACCTCCATAACCCCTCACATAGGTAGAATAATATATTTTCCATGTAATAAAGGTCGACATTAGTTAATAAGGCCTATTTAATAATGTGAACAAGTCTAATGTAATAAGACTTATTAGAAGCTTCTACTTCTAGAAAGATCTTCCTCTAGAATGTTCTTTAGAATATATAATTAGTATAAATAGGAGTATAAGGCATGAAAAAGTATTGTCTTTAGAATTATTGTAATAGATCTCTACTTTGCTAGAGGTTTCCCCCTCAAAGAGGCAAGTGAACTTGTCTTTCTATCAATAAAGGTATCATTGTTGGTGTTGTTATTCTCCATATTTGTTGTTCCATTGGTATTTGTTGCAATATTTCTATTTCTACTTATTATAATACATATGGTACCTTACACTTTACATAAAAGGATTCATGTTGAAAATGCATCAGTGTGGTTGGCCAAAGCAAGGTTCATGCCATCCATGTGATGGAACAATTTCTTGAATGAAGCAGACTCATTCATGGTGCCACCTGCACTCACGTCCCATTGGTCATAGAGCCGACCCTGCAAATTAAATTTAACCTAACTTGGGGACTACTCCACCGCTTAGATGATCCCCATTCACACGTAAAAATAGTTAAATTAAAGGATGAGAAGAGGATATTTAATGGAGTTCAGGTTATGCATTAGACACACAAAAAGACAGTGTAGAGTTATGTTACAGAATTGTGAACTACAACACCCATTACTTATCTCCAATTCCATTCATCAATCCATATCTTGAATTGTTAGAGGAATTGAGCATCTTGCCACTCAAGAGCTCAATTCATTGTTTCATATCATCACTCATACCAGAGAGACGAAGAGAGTTTGTGCCCGGGAAGGAAAAGATACCTCCCAAGGAGGAAGAAGAGAGACCATTTATACTTTCACTGCCTTTGCAGTGTTCTCAATCAAAGATCCAGTTGATTAGTAACAATTCCTTGTGTTTTCAATTTCTCTTTGTATCTTATTTTTTATGCATATGTTCATGCATTTGTTTACACTTGTTTACTGTGCACGCTCAGTTATTGACTAAACTATTGTGTCACTAATTGCCTATGGTGACATTTGGATTGTTGCTTGTGCGCACCCATGGTCGATTCAGACTGAAACACATACAATGCATCTTTTTAGTCCACAAAKATGTCTAGCACAAACACACTATGGAAATCTTCATAAGATAGATCTATAACTACTCCTTTTTTACTATTCAAACAAGAAGGAGAATAGGTATCCTCAACAAAATCTCTTGTTGTGTTTCCCATGCATCCATATCCTCTCTACTTTAGGAGATAATCAATGGGAAATAGTTCATCAAMTTGAACTTCAACGTCATCCAAACTWAAAATATCTGAGTCTGAGCATGATTTGAATATTATGAAGGGAAAGTAATTAAAAGTAAGAGGTACATGTTCATAAATTAGTAAATCAAATGAATCTGGGATATGATTTGTCTCCAAGATTACATATTCATATTTGAGCAACATATACTAGAGGTAGGATATTCACCATGCATAGGATTATTCAATGAGTAAATGGTATAACAAGGTTCGTTGATTAGATTAACAATCAACCTCGTCCTTTCCTTTGAACAAGTTTGTGGTTTATGTGCAAAGCCTATCATTTTCCTCTTTTGTGCATCATGTTATTTGTTCATTTTATCTCGTAAGAACACAACTTAATTACAAATATCCTTAACATGATCCTTAATTTTAGCAATTTTTAATTCCTTCGACTCATTTTCATCATGCTTTTCATATTTGGAATTGGAAGGAAACAAGTTTAAGGGGTATCTCTTTAAATCTTTCTAAAAATTTGCGCTTCCTCATGGGCTTCCTTAAAATATCTTATTCATTTCTATAAGTTAAACATGACCATGGTTTTGGGAAGGGTGCGCACATACCACTCACACATGATTGTAGGCAAAGGTTTGTGATTGTCATGAAGAAAATAATAGGCTTGTTGAATTCTTCTATTGAAGTCTAAGACGGATTCCATGTCCTCTAAATTCATTTCGTCTAATTCCTAGTGCATTTCACATGAACAATATTCTTTAGTGTAAGCATTTTCAAACACTTTCTTAAATAGAGACCATTTTGAATTTGTGCAAATAGGTAATACATTGTAATAGATTGAAGATTTACCTTTGAAAGTGAAAGGAAACAACCTGCAAACTACAAAATCATGAATGAAAGTAAGCTTGCACAACAAAAATTCATATTTCTAAATGTGCTCAAACATTGTGGTGCTTCCTTCACCATCAGATTTCGGCAAGAATCAATTACCTTTCTTGGGAGATCATGTAAATGCCCTTGCAAGTCTAATGCGGTGTTGGTCTCCCATGTAGGGATTTGGGGAAAAGCCATAAAAAATACATACATAAAGAAAATGAAACTCTACACAAGGTATCTTGGCATGCCCTCCTTGTAGCACTAAAACTATTGACAACAGGAAATCCCAATTAGAAATTTCACCATTTGAAGTAGAGAAGCCATCTAGATTCTAGCTCGACAACCCATCTAGATTCTAGTTACTGAGTTGGAGTTTTACCCATTGTGGATGGGTCCACCATTTAAGGTTTTATATAATGAAATAAACAAAATGCACATAATCTAATATTGTAAAATACAAAATGATTCCACTCTATATGTAAAATTCAGATCTATTATATATTTACTAGCTAGGAGAAAGTAACTAAGAGGAATGAACATATAACCAAATATATTTCTACTATCATCTCCAAAAAGAAAGTTACTAAATAAATAAAATAAGAAATACATATAACTAGATATAAAATCAGAGCCCCGAGGGTTAGCTCAAGCGGTCTTGAGCCAGACATGAGATATCTACCCCTATGCTTAGTTGGGGAGGTCACGGGTTCGACTCTCTTGATCCCCTCGAGGCGAGGCTCCGTAATCAAGGATGACGGTTTACCCCGTTTACCATCCACAAAATGTGGAGAAGTACTAGGGAGGTTTTCCTACTATTTCTTCTATTAAAAAAAACAAAACAAAACAAAAAAAACTAGATATAAAATCAAGAAAAGTTTGTGATTAAATAGCTAATTACAATCTTATAGTCGAGTCAATAGGAAAAGAATACATTATTTATACACGAGAATAATCAACACTTTATAGAAAAATTCTTACTACAATTTCATTGCTCAGCAAGGAAATAGAAGAAATTCCACAAACTTGCAATATTATAATTAAATTATTTCTCCTAATCACTTGGCTAGAAATGTCTTCTTGTAATACCCCTAGGATGTAAATGTGTATGCGTGCATATGTTTTTATAGGTTGGTGAGCTAGTATGGTTTTTGGGTTGGAGTGCCTATGTATGTATGTTTTGGGCCTGAGTGCCTATGTGATATTAGGTCGGAAAGCATGTATGTTGAAAGGCCAGTGAGCCTAGCATTGTACATTGTAATCACACTCATGATATTATTAAAATGCATGATTGTTGTAGACCAAGTCAAACAAAAGAGTATGCGGGGTAGGAATCCACGAGAGGGAAAGGGGGCTAGGGCTTATGAATAGGGGCTAAGTCAAGGAAGCTTAATCCAAGGAATATAATAATATATTCCTAATTCATAAGCCTAAGTATTTATTCATATGTTTTACCCTAAGTTCCAAAAATGTGGAATGAATTCTAAGTGGAGGGGGAAAATACTTTTTTATGTGCCACTTGTCAAGTTTAAGCCATGCATATATTAACTGTCGACTTAGTGAGAAATTCCATTTCATTCCATTTAAATGATTTATTATTATCACTGCATGTGGGGTGTGAGATAGGAAGCCACTGTAACCCTATTTCCTTATGAACCTTGGGAATCCTAGGTGGATTTGGGTGAACAATTGTCCTTGGGTTTCCTGGGAAAGTCTAGAGCCCTGGAGGTAGAATTATTTGGGATATGTTTCCCTAAGTTTGAGGCCTAGAGGATGCATGTAGACTCCATTATAGCAGTTGGTGTTGCTAGAGCCGTGTATCTCTAAGACTTCCTGGTTGGACTGTACTGGAGCCTTGGAAGGGAAGTGGGATAGCCTGAGGGACTATGGAGCAAATAAGGGGGTACAMTTCCTTGGGTTGWGCAAGTTGAGGGGGAATGAGAGGTTGTAGGTTGGAATTGTTGTTGGAGTTTGGTACCTTGGCCTAGCCATTGATTGTGTGGGATGTGAGACAATAGTTGGCCTAGTGAGCGTGTCTTTTCCCTAGTGGAGTCATAGCTCTAGCTTGGGGGTGGTGGTATGTTGTTGAGAGAACTAGAACAACAATGTCTATGGCTAGGTGGAATTTTTGAGGTCTACGACCATTTGGTGCTTTTATAAAAGATAAGTACCATGTTTATTGTTGCTTTTATAGTTGTTTATAATGTGTAATTATGTGTTTAATTTAAGTTGTATTTTTAGTGGATAAAATGTACATTATATTTATGAATGTTATATTGTTATGCATGAGAATGCATGTTATTAGCCTACATAATTAGATCATATGCAAGGTATTTTTTATAGAATGGTATTAGAGCCCTGTTGGGCATAATTAAATATGGTATCATAGAATTAATGAGTGAGGTCGAAAGAATTTTAAAAATTTTGTATGGGCAAAGTAAAAATTGGAGTAATGTGGCTCAAATGTGATTTTAGGTTCCTTACAATGTGGTATCAGAGAAAAGGTTACAACACTCGGGTTATATGGGCCAAGAACTAGGCTGAAAATGAAGAAATTATAGGTTGTTTGCTAAATGTTTGACACAATTTCTCAAGTAGAGAAATTGAGGAAATGTACATATGTAGAAAATTATGGGTTTTCAATTGTCCATATGGTCTGAGCATAAATTATAAGACAACATGGAGGCACAGGTTTATAATATCACAGAAGTGGGATTTTTTAGGTTTGCATAATCAACCATGGAATAAAATGGTGAATATGGGTGAAATCCCCAATTCTTGGTGAAATCCAAGGGGAAAATTGGCTCAAAAATGTCGAATTGACAGGTACAGGGGACAATTTGGTAGTTGCAAGGTCGATTTTAGTGAAGAAGGGTGGATTCTAAGGGCATAGTCTAAGAATTTTATGGTAGATATAAAATTTCTGGAAAATAACATTATTGACAAAATTGGGAAATTTTGAAATTTTTGAAATTTTTTGTACGGATGATGTCAGGGATGACGTGGAAATGCCAAGTGGAAGTTAGGTTGACACATGGACGTGGATAGGTATCATTACGAGGTTCATTTCAGAATGAACATACATGGTTATCGATTGAGAACCTCTATCTCCAAAATGAACGTGGATTGTTGATCACAATCAACCTACATTGTTGGATGTTTCATAAGTAAGTTCCTTCGATAAGGATCTTGCACCTTTAACTCTGAATTATATTTGGACTGTCAGATCATATCATCCCTCGATTGTTGGATCTTTTGGAGGTAATTTTCTTTGATAAGGATCGTGTACTTTTAACTCTGAATTAGATATGGATCGTGAGATTAGATGATCGTTAACCGTTGGATGTTTTGGAGGTAAGTTTCTTTGATAAGGATCGTGCACCTTTAACTTTCAATTAGATATGGACCATCATATCATATCAACCTCGACCGTTGGATATTTCAAAGGTAATTTTTTCTGATAAGGATCATGCACCTTTAACTCCAAATTAGATCCAGACTGTCAGATCAAATCATCCTCGATTGTTGGATCTTTTAGAGCTAAGTTGCTCTGATAAGCATCCAACACCTTTAACTCTAAATCAGATTTGGACCGTTAATCTTGTTGAAGGTTAGTCATTGGACCTTATCTCCCTAGATCAACCAAGGTCAGTATGCCTTGTGGAGGAGGTAGGGATAGACTAGGACCCATCAAGCTCTCATCCATGGTCAAGATGATGCCAGATGGTGNGAAAAAGAAAAAAGTGAAGGAAAGAGAGAAGGAATATCTAGAGGATAAGGACGTAGAGCCAAGGTGGCCAAGCAGATGACATGGTCGCCTCACTTGCTGATAGGTGGATAGTTGTTCCATGTCAGCAGGCACATGTCATCCATGGCAGTGAGGATGGCACACCAACAAAGATAAAGATGTATTAAAAAAAAAATTTGAGCCGAAATCTTGTTTTGGCTAGAACACGAGCAAGTTAACTCCAAATCAACTAAAATTTTTGGGTTAGTTCTAGAGTGTGAAGGACTAAAAAATTGTTGGTAATAGACCAACCATTTTTGCTGCGGTTTTCTAGAAAGTGAAGATTAGTACTTTTTGAAGAATGACCCTATTGTAGGTAAAAATTGAATGGCATGGAACATGACCAGGGATGAAGAAACCCAACGGATTTTTTGGCTAAATTCCAAAGGGTGTGAAGTGAAGATGCCCAAAAGGAAAAAAAATCCACTATTCTAAGCTACTTTTTGGGAATTTCTGATATCTTCAAAGAAGGAAAAGTGACCCTAGAACACAAATTTGGAATTTTTTATCTATTCAATTTTTAATGTGCTCATCAAGCCAAAAAAGTTTTCCTTAGTGAAGTTTTCCCATAACTTCCTAGTTTGGGAGACAATAAGTTTGGCTAAAAATTCTAAAAATTGTAAGTCTAGGAAAAAGGTTCAAAAGTGCAAAGTTCACATTTCTAGATTGTTGTAGAAAGTGACTGGAGCATCATATTGAAAGTATGAAGATTGTTGAGTGTTCATCATCATTAATTTAATCTGTGCCCAATATAAAAGTGTTTCCGGTTCTTGATGGTTTTTCTTCTATAGGTGTCTGAAATTATCCTTCGAGATTAATTGTATTGGTGAAACAAGTACCAAAAGGGGCAAAACTGTTAATTTTAAGAAGCCATAAATTTATACTCAAAGCTCAGAATTGAGCAAGTGGGTAGTCATTGGAAATATATTGGAGAGTAGAATCATCCTATCAACCCAAAATTCATATTTGAAGAACATAATTTCTTAGAAAATCTAAATAAGGAAACAGTTGGCCTTAAAGAACATAAAATGTTGTATAATTTCCATAATTGCTAATTATTTTTTGTCTAACCGAATTTTGTCGACTACACATTTTACAGAAATAAGGATACAAGCAGAACAAAGCAAGTTGAGTATGAATTCCATAGATATGGATGATGCACATGGAGCCTACATCCATGATGAGGAAGTCACGGGGTTGAATATTAGATTGGGTATTGCAAAAAATGAGTCAAATGGGCATAGAAAAGGCAAAGCATAAAACATAGAGTTGGGGGAGACAATGCGACGCCTGCAAAGAGAAGTGTTGAGCTACATAGTTGACAATGAGAGGATTATAAGAGCTCAAGAGGAGAAGAACCACCTCAACACTTAGTTGTTACAAAGCCTGAACATATTGCATAAGAAAATAAATAAAGAATCAGATTCAAGGCCTACATCATAACACAAATCCCATGCCATGAGAGAGGATGTCAAAAGTGCTAGTAGACATCGTCATCATTAACCAATGCACTCAATTACAAGGGTACATGCAATTTTAGAGTCAGAGAGTAGTCCAAGTTTGTCTTCTATTAGACATCATAAAAGGAGGTATGAAGTAAATGATTTGCAAGGAGAGCTGAGGAAGATTAATCCTCCTACATTTGATGGTGATCATAAAAAAGGTGAAGATGCATAAGCTTGGTTGTTGGGAATGAAGAAATATTTCCAATTGAAAAATCATTCATCAAATGTAGAAGCAAAAATTTCAATCTACCATCTTCAAGGAAAAACATCAATGTAGTGGGACCAACTCAAGTAGTTTAAGCACATTGATGAGAGGAGGATCTCATGGAGAAAATTCAAAAAGTATTTTCAGAAGAAATATTTATCAAAGAATCATTATGATAAGAAGATGCAAGAGTTCTTTCAACTCAAGCTTGGAAGCATGACAATGGATGAGTATGAGAGGAAGTTCCTTGAAATGTTGAGGTATGTTGGCTTCATAAAGTATGAAAAGGTTAAAATCCAAATATTTTTTAGTGGGATACCTTCTTTCTACAATGATAAGATACATTTTGATTATCCCAAGACATTGGAAGAATCCATAAGGAAAGAAAAGTATAATTATGAGCAGAATAAAGGAAGGCTAGATTTCCAAAAGGCTTGGGATGACAAGAAGAAAGGCAAGGTGGATCAAAGAAATAAAGGGTATAAGCCACCATTTTTCAGAAAAAATTCTCAAGACAGCCAACACAAAATGATTCCAGGATGACATAATCTTTGGGGAAGAGGCCAAGACAACATCCCATAAAATGTTGGGGATGTGAGGGAGATCACCTATACAGAGATTTTTGTCACAAAGAAGAATGGATGGGGATTTTTTACAACATCCAAGAGGTTGATACAATTGAGTACATGAGAAGAAGCATGTCAAGGATTTATGCAGCCTTGGACAACAAGAAAGTGGAATACCAATCTCATATTATTGAAGTAGAAGGTAAGATTGATAATCATCCCACAACCATTTTAATTGATTCTGGAGCTAGCGATAGTTACATAGATCCTAATATTGTTGAGAGATTTCATTTGGAAAGAAGAAAACATGTGAAATATTGGTTGGTTTAGATATCCATGGGAGCTAAGAGAATAATCAATGAGTTGATTAAGGATTGTCCATAGGACATGAATGGAGTTGGCGCAAAGGCATATTTGAATATCATTCCTTTGGGTTCATATGATCTCTTAATTGGTATGGATTGGTTGGGCAAGCATCATGTTGTCCTAGATTGCTACAACAAGGCATTCACTTGACTTGATGAGGAAGGGTAGAAAATGAAAGTTCAGGGGATTCCAAGGCTTATATCCATCAAATAAAGCCTTGGACAACAAGAAAGTGGAATACCAATCTCATATTATTGAAGTAGAAGGTAAGATTGATAATCATCCCACAACCATTTTAATTGATTCTGGAGCTAGCGATAGTTACATAGATCCTAATATTGTTGAGAGATTTCATTTGGAAAGAAGAAAACATGTGAAATATTGGTTGGTTTAGATATCCATGGGAGCTAAGAGAATAATCAATGAGTTGATTAAGGATTGTCCATAGGACATGAATGGAGTTGGCGCAAAGGCATATTTGAATATCATTCCTTTGGGTTCATATGATCTCTTAATTGGTATGGATTGGTTGGGCAAGCATCATGTTGTCCTAGATTGCTACAACAAGGCATTCACTTGACTTGATGAGGAAGGGTAGAAAATGAAAGTTCAGGGGATTCCAAGGCCTATATCCATCAAATAAATTTCAGTCGTGTAGTTGAGGAGATACCAAGGTTTCCACTAAAGAGAGATATTGATTTCTCCATTGATTTGATGCATGGAGCTTCCCTAGTGTCCAAGAATCCTTATAGGATGAGCGCACTAGAGCTAAAAGAATTGCATATGCAACTTGAAGAACTTTTAAAGAAGGGGTATATACACCCAAGTGTCTCACCTTGGGGTTCCCACAATGCCCTTTGTGAAGAAGGATAGAACCTTAAGGTTTTGAATTGATTCCATGCAACTGGATAAGGTTACCATAATGAACAAATATCATTTTCTAAGGATTGATGATCTATTTGATTGGCTGAAAGGTGCAAGAATATTTTCTAAAATTGACCTAAGGTCAAGCTACTATCGAGTGAGAATCAAAGAATAAGATATCAACAAGACAACATTTAGAACAAGGTATGGTCATTATGAGTTTGAAGTGGTGTCTTTTGGGTTGTTAAACACACCAACTATCTTCATGTGCATAATGAATGGAGTGTTCAAAGAGTAATTGGATAAGTATGTGATTTTTTTCTTGAATGATATGCTCATCTATTCCAAGTCTAGTCTAAAGAAGAGCATGAGAAACATTTGAGGATGGTGCTACAGGTGTTAAGGGAGCATCAATTATATGAAAAGTTGAGAAAATGCTCATTTTATCAGAAGCAAATCCACTATTTGGGCCACATTATATTAGAGGAGGGCATAGTAGTGGACCCAGACAAGATTACGACAATCAAAGAATGGCCAGCACCAAGGAATGTTACAGAGGTCAGATCATTCATGGGATTTGTAGGTTATTATATAATATTTACTAAAGACTTTTTAAAGATTGCACACCCAATCATTTGTTTACACAAGAAGGGTGTGGAATTCGAATGGACCTATGAATGTGAAGAAAGATTTCAACACTTAAAGGATTTATTGAAAAAAGCACCAATCTTGAAGATTGTTGATTTGGATAAGGATTTTATTGTGTGAATTAATTCATGCAAGGAAGGACTTGGTGGAGTCCTTACACAAAATGGGAATGTGGTATGCTATGAGTCAAGGAAGTTTAAAGAGCATGAGAGGAATTGTGTCACACATGAATTAGAGTTAGCAGCCATAATTCATGTATTAAAGATGTGGACGCATTTTCTCATGGGAAAAATATTTGAGTTGAGGACATACCATAATGGTCTGAAATATTTGTTTGGACAATCAACTTTAAATGCCACACAAGTTATACGGTTAGAATTTCTCAATGATTATGAATTTGATATAAATCATATTAAATGTAAAGAGAATAAAGTGGTTGATGCACTCAGTAGGAGGGTCCATGATATGCATGCTACAACCATAAGCATGTACATTTTGGATTTAAAAGAATTTTGGAAGCTACAAATTCATATCATCATTATTTGCAAGTAAAATAAGCATTGCAGCAAGCTAATTTTCAGTGGAAATTTAAATATTATGAGCATAAAGAGGATGGATTCCTCATGTATAGGGGCAAGGTATATGTTCCTAAATCTCAAGAGCTAAAAATTATAGTTCTGAGAGAAATGCATAATTCACCTTGTGTTGGGCACCCTGAATATCAGAAAACAATTGCAGTTGTAAGAAGCCAATTATTTTGTCCATGCATGAAAAAATATGTGGTTGATTACAAAGCCAGGTGCATGGAATATCAAAAGATAAAGGTTGAGAACAAAAATCCAGCTAGATTTCTATATCCATTTCCCATTCTTGAGCGGAAATGGGAAGTTGTTACAATTTTTTTTATTACTAAACTTTCCAAAATTGTAAGGCAACATGATTTCATTATGGTAGTGGAGGATAAATTAACAAAGGTTGCCCATTTTATTCCAGTGAAGCTAACACATAAGGCATCCAACATTGTAGAAATTTACATGAAAGAAATTTCCAAGCTACATGGTGTGCCCAAGGCAATTGTATCTAACAAAGACCCCAAGTTCACATCAAATTTTTGGAAAGGATTATTTAATGAATTTGGGACAAATTTAAATTTTAGTACAACATATCACCTAGAGTCAAATGGGAAGATAGAGAGGATCAATCAAGTGATTGAACATATGTTGAGGATGCATGTAATGGAAAATTCTTCCAAGTGGGAAGACTACCTCCATTTGATTGAGTTTACTTTTAATAATGGGTATCAAGCATCTTTAAAGATGATCCCATTTGAAGCACTTTATGGTAGAAAGTGCAACATGTCAGTGAGCTAGGACAACCCAACAGATAGAGCAGTTGATAGACCTGAATTATTCAAGGAAATGGAATAACAAATGGTAAATATTAAGCAAAATTTGAAGGTTGTACATGATACACTGAAAAGTTATGTAGACAAAGACAAAACACACAAAGAATTCAAAGTGGGTGAGCATGTTTTCTTGAAAGTGAAGGCTAAGAAAATTTCACTAAAATTGGGAAGCTGCCCAAAATTGGTAGTAAGATATTATGGACCATTTGAAATCCTAGAGAGGATTCATCCTATTGCATACATTTTTGCATTGTCTTCATCCATATGTGTGCATAATGTGTTTCATGTGTCTTTTCTTAAAAAGTGTGTACATGATCCTAACCATGTAATTGATTGGACTGTGATCCAGGTGCAGTACGAGGGTGACTTCTAGGTCCAACTAGTGTACATATGGATAGGAAGATCAAGGTGCTCCGAAATTGATCCATCAAATTGGTAAAGGTCTAAACGACCTGCTACGGTCTTGAAGATGCTACGTGGGAGCATGAGGATGCCATGCGGCGAGAGTACCTACAACGTTTTGAATAAGTTTGATTGTACATTTCTATATAATTCACCAAGGACAATGCATAAATAAGGGGGAGGGGAATTTAATACCCCCATGTTGTAAATGTGTATATGTACATATGTTTTTATAGGTTGGTGAGCTAGTATGGTTTTTGTGTTGGAGTGCCTATGTGATATTAGGTCGAAGAGCTTGTATGTTGAAAGGATGGTGAGCCTATTGTTGTACATTGTAATCACACTCATGATATTAATAAAATGCATGACTATTGCATACCAAATTAGACAAAAAAAGTATGGGGGCTAGGACTCCACGAGAGGGAAAGGGGGTCAGGGCTTATGAAGAGGGGATAAGTCAAATAGGCTTAAGCCAAGGAATATCATAATATATTCCTAAGTCCTAATCCTAAGTATTTATTCATATGTTTTATCCTAAGTTCCACAAAGGTGGAATGAATTCCAAGTGGAGGGGGAAAAGAGTTATTTATGTGCCACTTTTCAAGTTTAATCCATGCATATATTAACTTTGGACTTAGTGAGAAATTCCATTCCATTCCATTCTACCATTTGAATTATTTATTGTTAGCATTGCAAGTGCGGTGTGAGCTAGGAAGCCACTATAAACCTATTTCCTTGTGAACCCTAAGAATCCTAGGTGGATTTGGGTGAATAATTATCTTTGACTTGCGTGGGGAAAGGATGGATCCTTGAAGGGAGATTTGTCTAGGATATGTTCCTCTAGATGTGAGGCCTAGAGGGTTCCTAGAGAATCCATTATAGCAGTCGGTGTTCCTGGAGGCGCAGAGCTCTGAAAATTCATGAACAACCTGTATTATAGCCCTGGAAGGGAAGTGGGACAGCTTGAGGACTATGGAGAAGAGAAGGGGGTACACTTCCTTGGGTTGTGCATGCTGAGGGGTGAAGAGAGGTTGTAGGTTGGAATTGTTGTGGAGTGTGGTACCTTGGCCTAACCATTGATTGTGTAGATTGTGAGATCATAGTTGGCCTAGTGAGAGTGCCTTTGCCCTGGTGGAGTCATAGCCTTGGCTCGAGGGTGATGGCCTGTTGTTGAGAGAACTATAACAATAGTTTCTATGGTTGGGTGGAACGTTTGAGGTCTGCAGCTAATTGGTGCTTTTATAAAAAAATAAGTACCATGTTTATTTGTACTTTTATAGTTGTGTATAATGTGTAATTATGTGTTTAATTTATGTTGTAGTTTTAGTGAATAAAATGCAGATTATATTTATGAATGTTATATTGTTATGCATGAGAATACATGTTATTAACCTCCATAATTATATCATATGCAAGGCATGTTTTTATAGAACGACATCAGAGCTTTGTTGGGCATAATAAAATATGGTATCAGAGAATTAATGAGTGAGTTCAAAATAATTTTAAAAATTCAGTATGGGCAGAGTTGGAAATTGGAGTAATGTGGTTCAGATGTGATTATGGGTGCATTAAACTTATTCTTTTTACATTTCTATAAAAGAAGTTGTACAAAATGTGAAACAAGCAAAAAGCCTCTTCCTTGTGGTTCTCATCCTATTTATAACCTAGTCACCAAAATCAATTTCAAGAATTAAAGTATTTCTCATAATCACTTGGCTAGTAATGCCTTTTTGTTTGTTCATTTTATCTTGTAATAAAACAACTTCATTACACATATCGTTAACTTGATCTTAAGTTTTGAATTTTTTTATGCCTTCAACTCATTTTCAACATGCTTTTTCATCTTTAGAATAAAAAGGAAACGAGTTTAATGGGTACCTCTTTAAATCTCTCTTAAGAATGTGTGCTTCCTCATAGGCTTCCTTAAAATCACTTATTCCTTTTTGTAAGATGAACATGGCCATGGTTTTAGGAAGGGAACACACATACCACTCACACATGATTGTAGGAAAAGTTTTGTGATTGTCATGAAGATGATAGTAGGCTCGTTGGAATCTCCTATTAAAGCCTCATATGGATTCCCTATTCTTTACATTCATTTAATCAAATTCCTGGTGCATTTCACGCAAATAATATTCTTTATTGTAAGCATTTTCAAACACTTTATTAAATAGAGATCAATTTTGAATTGTGCAAATGGGTAAGGAATCATAATAGCTTGACTATTTACCTTTGAAAGTGAAAAGAAACAACTTGCAAAGTACATCCTCATGAATGGCAGTAAGTCAGCGCAACACAAATTCATATTTTTGAATGTGCTCAAACTTTGGTGTTTCCTCCACCATCAAATTTAGGCAATAAATCAATTTCATTTCTTGGGATCAAGCAAAGTCCCTTGCATATCCAATGCAATGTTGGCCTCCTATATAGGGATTTGGGGAAAATCCGTAAAAAATACAAACAAAAATAAAATGTAATTCTACACAAGGGAGCTTGCTATGCCCTCCTTGTAGCACCAAAACTATTAACATGGGAAATTCCTAATTAGAACTCTCACTATTTGGAGTAGGGAACCCAACTAGATTCTAACTTGGCATCCATTACTAAGTTGGAGTTTTACCCGTCGTGTCCTGGTCAACCATTTAAGGTTTTATAAAATTAAATAAACAAAATACACTTAATCTAATATGTGAAATGTAAAATATAGAATAATTCTACTCTATATGCAAAATAAAAATATAGTCTAGATTTCCTAGCTAGGGGCAAGTAACTAATAGGAATGAACACATAACCAAATATATTTCTACTATCATCTCCAACAAGAAAGTTACTAAATAAATAAAAGAATAAATAAGTATAACCAGACATAAAATCAATAAAAGTTCATGATTAAATAGCTAATTACAGTTTCATGGTCGCAGCTATAGACAAACATCTAAGACAAAAACAAAGACAAGATTGCATTCTTTATACATGAGAATAATCCACACTATAAAAAAAAATCTTACTACAAGTCCAATGCTTAACAAGGTAATACAAGAAATTCCCCAGACTTTTAATATTAGAATTAAAGTCTTTCTCCTAATCACTTGGCTAGAAATGTCTTCTTCTTATCAAAGAAGTTTTACAAATTGTGCAACAACAAAAAATCCTCTTCCACGTGGTTCTCATCCTATTTATAGCCCAGCCACCAAAATTAGTCTCAAGAGTTTCAAGGGTTTCTTGAACTATCTTGACCACTAGGATCTTGTGTAACCACCCTTCCTTCTTTTCTTAGCCTTCTTTCCTAGTGGCAATTTTTGTTTTTATTTCAAGAAGCTCCCTCTTTCTTCTTGTTTTTTTAATGTTACATGAATTACATGTTGTGGGGGCTTCCTTTGTGATTTTTTCGTTTTCTACAATTGACTATTCCACCCAATTGGAGTAGACATTAACAACTACAATTTGCTTGCTTATAGAGAAATTGTCTTCTCATAAGAAAGTGATAGGCACATATTCTTCTAGCTGAAATTTGTTGCTACACATATATCTCTATAGGCCTCCTTAACATGATGTCTCTCATATGTGTCTCTGTTATTCGCTCTTTCATACATAGTGTATTTGGATTACAATGTATAATATCATTTTCAAGGTTGATACTTGAATGTCATCACCACAAGATATATATGTTGCAAATATACAAAACTTCAAATCATATTTTAAAATTGCACTTTACATAAAGAAGTCAATTGACAACTTAATAAGGTGTTCAAGTTTACTTCCCTAAATTCAATCTCTTTTCATGGGTTACGAACTTGGTCACTTTGATAATGGTTTTGCGTACACATTAGATGAAATGCTATGTTGTTAGGTTTCCGATCCATTCCAAAAAGTGGAATTTACTTTTCGGGCCATTGGCAATGTGTCAATATTTTTATTTTGAAAATTTGAAACAAATGGTAATGAAACTCAAAAAATGTATAACAAAAAAGTTGTATATATTGGAAATACCATTCTAATGGTATAAGGCCCACCCAAAATAGAGTTCAGGATCAAAAGTCATGGCAAAAATATGTTTTTCACACATTTAGAAAAGATGATTTCGCATCACACCAAAAGTTGTTTTCACATCACACCAAAAGATGATTTTTCACATTTCAAAAAGATGACTTTTTATGAAGTTGGGAAGTGTTCGCAAGCTTCCCAAATATGCATAGCCTAAATATTCACAATTTTTTGAAAAGGTGATCTTTTAAAATATTTCAAAGTGTTCACAACTTTTTCAAAATTCAATCTTTAAAAAAAAGGGTTTGACTTTAGAAGCAATTGTATTTCCAACTAGCACATTTTTAGTGGAAACTACTTTTGGAGTATGTTTGGAAAAAACATCCAAAGTTGAAACAAATAGCCCTTGTGTAATGGATCAACAAATTCGAACTATGTGGAGGATTAAAAGAAATTAATTAAATTGAACCATGGGTGAACTTTGCAAACTTGTAACTTTCCCATATGATCTCCAATTGGGGAACACTTTTTTGCAGTGCATAAAGGGGAGAACAAGGCTTTCAAAAGAATGGTTGCAAGCTTAGGTTTAGAGCCAACTTTGTCTCTTCTATAACTTTTGAAATTCCAACTGCCTCACTAGTAGGGTGACCTTGACTATGCATTTTCATACTTGTGAACCTCAGAATCAGATTTCAAAAGTTGCATTGAGTTCACAATCCCAAAAGACCTATAATAATCCATTTCTAACAGTTAAAAGTTCATTTTGGTCAAGGCTGAAATTTATGCGTTGAGGCACTTTTTAATGAAAATCCAAACCTCATTCAAAATGATGTTCTGCCCAAATTAAATTGCCAAATCATCCAATATTTGTGTTATATAGGATTTTAAGGTGTTAACTAAAACTAGCATGATTCATCAATGACCAAGAGATTTTAATTTGTGAAAATAGTTCACTGACATTTGGAGCACTTGATACCCAACACTTGGTGAAAGTGTCAATTATTATCTAAACACAGGTCTGATTCATCCAATGATGTACAAATGCTTCGATGATCCTATAAGAAGCTATATAAGATTTTCACATAAGTTAGGTCCATTCAAATATAAGAGGCATGAGAGCAAAGTCTAAGATACATGTAATGTTACAAATGAAGGAACTACAAATTTGTGATGCAAACTGATTTGATAATGCAATTGTCATTGATTATTATGATTTGAATATGAGGCTAAATGATCAAACATGCATCCAGTAAGAATCAAACTAATAAGAAGCAAGCGATCATTTATTAAGGTGCTTGCAGACCTCGGAACCATATTTCAAAAGTTGCATGGAGTTCACAATCCCAAAACACCTATAATAATTCATTTATAACAATTAAAAATTCATTTTGGTCAAGGTTGAAATTTATGCATTGAGTCGCTTTTTAATGAAAATCCAAACCTCATTCAAAATGATGTTTTGCCGAAATTGATTTTTTTCAGATCATCCAATATTTTTGTTATATAGGATTTTAAGGTGCTAACTGAAACTAGCATGATTCATCAATGACCAAGAGATTTTAATTTGTGAAAACAGTTCACTGACATTTGGAGCACCTAATACCCAACACTTGGTGAAAGTGTTGATTATTGTCTAAACCTAGGTCTGATTCATCCAATGATGTACAAATGCTTCAATGATCCTATAAGAAGCTATATAACATTTTCACATAGGTTGGGTCCATTCAAATCTAAGAGGTGTGAGAGCAAAGTCTAAGATACATGCAATGTCACAAATGCAGGAACAATGAAAATCCAATGTGGACGTGTCCCATATGATTTTTTATATTTTATCTATGTCCCCTTCTATGAAATTCCCTATCCAACCCCTCTTCATGGATCCTTCCTTTCACGAAGTTATCAGATTTTGTCTGCCTAGAAATTCTTAGTGGACATGCATCCCTTCCAATTTCTAATATGTCCACTTTGTCCCTTTATGATGAAAGATATAATTTGACATGTCCCTTTATGATGACCTATCTAATTTGACATGTCCCTGCTAGTGGAAACATCCTAATAGTAGGTCATTAGATCTCATAAATCCTTAATGGAAATCCATCCCTTCTAATTTTTGACACATCCTATTTGTCCCCTTATAATGATCTATCTAATTTATTATGTCTTTTTCACTATTATTTACAATATCACTACCTCCCTTGTACATAGCCAATTTTTTACTCTTGGAACCTATTGTTACCTCTTACTAGGTTGTCCAAGACTTCCTTACCTAAAATTAGTTCAAAGCTAATACAATATCAAGGTCTAGTAATAGTGTCTTGCACACACTCGTTCATGTCACATAATAGATTATGTAAAATTGTGGTTTTGTTTTAACTATGTATTGTGGACTGTCTACATGCACCAAAATATCCAAGGGTTTCTATCAACTAATGATTTTC
>JASDQU010738623.1:88018-113279 GCA_032191745.1 Picea mariana | reverse complement strand
ATAGTGGCAAACTTGATGGCCTCCATCTCTCTCATGGGATTAAGCTGCAGGTAAGTATCCAGCTTCTGCACCCATGCTTGTGCTGTCATCTTAGCCGTACCATCAAAGTATGGAATCTCTATCTTCCCTGCCCTTCGCTCAAACTCAAAGCTGCCCCTATGGTTCGTCCTAGGCTAGTTTCTGAACCTGAGTTGACAATACTGGTCTAGGGACATCTTTGAACTTTCATATCCAAGTTGTAGTATTCCCTGGTACTCCTGGCTAATTGTGCCACAAAATCTTCAACCTGTTCATGTTGCTCTTGCTCATCTATAAATGTGGGCATGTATGGTCTGGGGTTAGCTTTTCTACCTGAGTGTTGGCCTAGCAGTTCATCTGTGAACACTGGCACATATGGCCTATGATTGGTCCTGCTACCCATCTGCCCATGGAACATGCCACCTCCAAGACTTCCTTCGGATCCTGGTGCTTTCTCTGGGTTATATCTGCCTTCCTCATGGGTTCCACCGGACCCTCCAGCCTCCTTATTACCATACGTATCAGGATCTTTGCCTCGATGGGTTACTTGCATCAGAAGTTCAGTTATCCTAGTTTGGTTCTTGTTCATTTTCTGTAGATTCTCATCAACTTTCTTCAAGGTTTCAGAGATTTTGGCATGTCCCCTTCTGTTGGTTTCCTGATACTCGTCCAACTGTCGGACCAATGTTCTTTCTGTGCGGTTCATGTTTTGTTGGAACTTACCAAATTCAGTTACTAAGAGAGCCAAGCCTTGAGGCTCATGGTCATCTCCTGACCCTTCTATTTCTACCTATGTTTCATTGTTGTTTATCTTCCTTCGACCCATGGCAATTCCCCTGTACTTTTGCATGCACTGATCTCTCCACAGGTTTGGAGGATCGAGGCTCTGATACCACTGTAATAATCCCAAGACAAATTCTTTCTTGGAATCACTAACTACTACTAATTTATTGAGTTTTTAAGTGCATACAAGATTCATCAACACATGGAGATCACAATATATTCAAGATGTAGAAGCACAAGCAAAGATCTGACCTTTTTATTATGAGCAATGTAAGATCAATACAATAGATGGTCGATCTTGCATAAACCTTAGATGGCCGTACAAGCAATAGATATGAGCTGCTACAAAATGCTCACGACAATACAAATTGAACCTCCAAAGGCTGGATATACAATGAAGACTAAATCAAGCAGATCTGAGCCGTACTAATGCTCAACCTCCAAGCTGAAAAGTGCCACGTCCTGCTAGAATGCTGAAGCCCTGAATAATTCTGCCCTGCTACCAAAAGTGTCCTATCATCCCGAGAAATATTCCAAATGATAGATCGGGCAACTGCAAGGAAAATCCAGATGTGCAAATTCCCAAATCCACTCTCAAACTCTGTAGATCTGAATTCTCCACTGAATGGTGTGCCCCACTGGATGACTGAAACCCTAGCTGGTTTGACCCTGATGAAGGAGACCTCCAAATGATCTGAAACTCTCCAAGAATATAGATCGGGTGATGGTAAGAACAACCCAGGTGCCCGAATCTCCAAGATCCCTCTCAATCGCTGTAGATCTGAAATCTCCACTGAATGGTGCGCCCCACTGGATGACTGAAACCCTAGCAGGTTCGACCCTGATGAAGGAGGTCTCCAAATGCTCTGAAACTCTCCAGGAATATAGATTGGGCTATGAGAATCCCGTGGGAGAAGTTTTGGGCTCAGATCTCAAGCAGATCTCCCTAGATCTGAGTTTTACTGAATCACGGGATGTCCCCTATGGCTCTGAGACGTCCCAATCTGCCGAAAAATGTAGAATGATGATAACCCTCCAAAAAATCCCTCAAACTGATGTTCCTGACCCTTCTGAAGTGCTAGATGGAGATGGGCTGAGACTAGAATGGTGTGGAGGAGTCTTTCATCCCCGAGACCAAGCTATGGAACAAGGTGAGTGGATATTTCACCACTGAGTTGCTCACAAGGGTTTGTACAGCAAAACCCCCAAATTGAATTCTCAAGAGCGATAGCCAATGCTAATACAAAACCAGAATGAGTAATAGGTGCACCCCAGCCTCTTACTTATACTTTTCCTTCTAATTCTCTATTGAGTTAGGTTAACTCCCAAGGTTAATCTTCTATTCTTCTGTTGAGTTATCTATTACTCCTTTATCCTTTCCCTTTCTTAAGTCAACTTAAAAATATAACTTTTAACTTCTTGACTTTCCCCCCTTTAGTGTGAGACCATGACCTAGTGGAGGTGCCCAGGCCATTGAGTCTCCTCATCACCTCTCTAAGAGGTGGGGGACATTACAGTTTCTACATGATGACCTGTTAGAATTAAATGCCAGTAATTCCATATTTAAAAACAAGATATATATATATATATATATATATATATATATAACTTTTTATTTTCTTTTATTATAGACAAGTGTGAAGGTGACGGAAACGGCGGAGAGCAAGGAAAGAATGGCAAGCTTTGAAAAGCCGTCGGATGGAATTCAAAAAAGGGTTACGGGGATAGTTAGGACAACCGAGTGTTGCACGGTCAAATTTTGTGTTTCGGAATTTTTGAGTGCAAAATGTGTAAAATGGAAGAGATCACGATGGGGTAGTTCAACGGTCGCTTTGTATATTTGTGGAATTCTAGCAAAGTGGCTAAGTATGGAATAGAGAAATTTCTAATTGCATGCGTAGCAATAAGATCTTAAATATAATTTCCAACTGCTAATTGCAAAGGGGCACGGGCATAGAAAACAACGACTACGAACTGAATATTTCTTCAACCCGCCAAACCGACGATCCGCCAAAGAAATTTGAACAAATGGCGAAGTATGGAAAGTGGACAGATGGGCTTCAAAATCGGGTGACAATAGTTCCACTAAATATGCGAGGACCCGACGGTTAAATTGTATTTCTCGGAAGTTTTCAGTGCAAAAATGTGCACCACGGAAGAGGGCATGATAGGTGGACCATAATACGGAAGAGGGTATGATCTAAGAACAGCTGCAAATTTGTATATCGCGGAAGTGACAGTATTGTCCGCATGCCATGGAACAACAGAAGTCCAATGTAGACACCGCCTAGTGGGAAATCGCGATTGGAGAAGTTTCTGGGTATGGAATGGGAAGGTGTTTGGTCGGTGTCATGATAAAAGAGCACAAGTGCAGCTGTGAACCCGCAACACAGCCCACGTGCTAAGCAATGTTGACCTAACCAACACGCAAGTCTGTCTATCAATTTGTATATCGTGGAACTCTGGGTGCCAGTTGTGGGACAGGGAACAATAGAGGGTCAATTTATAGAAAGGGGAAGCGGTCGTTGGAAAGGCATGTATCCGCGAAGCTGTGGAGCAAGGCATTTTCGGGAGAAAAGCGATTAAGTAACCAGGAAGAGAAACTAGAGGGAATAAAAGAGTGGGAAAATAGAAAGGCGAAAGACAGTTTTCGTAAGCGCGAATTTGTTTCAAATAAGCCCCATTGTTGGAAAACCATGATGTTCTACTAATTGTCAGCAAATGCATTGCTGAAAATTAGATTTTATTGCAACGTGCCCCTGTAACTATGTTCTTGATACATTGTTCCATGACTGTAACATATTAACTTAATTACTAAACTTCATTTTCTACAAATTGTCAGCAAATGCTTTGTTGAAGATTAGATTTTATTGGAACGTGTGAGTGTAATTGTGTTCTTCATACACTCTTCCATGAGTGCAATATATTAACTCAAGTGTTAAACTTCTTGCATTATGGATTGTTAGCATTAAAACTTAATAATTGCGTGTCTAGAAACAAGAATAATGATTTTTCTACCACATTGTACATTGGTATTGCTATGTTCTATCTGCATTACGAATAGAATTGAACGTTGGTTTGAAGCTATGTAATCCATTTTTTGTTTGCATAAAAAATTTGTGGATTCACACAGTACATTGGCATATAATTGTTAGATGTTCCATCTTAGAAAATATAAGCTAAGTAAACACAATATCAAAGAAGTACGAGGGAACTGAAGCATGCCAATTAGAACATGTGTTAAAGCCAGAAAAGAGACAACAATGAAGAGTCGAAGGAAAATATTTTTTAATAGMAAATCCATTTAAAAAAATAAGAAAAACATYGAGAATTGTACATCTATCCTTAGAAATTAGACCCAATTCTTCGAGCCAAAACATTGAAGGTATCTACAAGAAACACAAGCATGGGATCCGCAGTATGCAATATCTTTGCAGTTTTCTCCTCGATGAATCATCCTGTGCTGAAATTGATATTTTTCACAAGCTTCCCCTGAGGAAGAAGACGAAAATGGTTGCAGGGCAAGTGGAATATCCCTTAGCTGAAACCGCCTCTGCATAGTCCAAAAAAATTTAGTAGCACAGCTTGTACGTGCAATTCTAGAGGCCCAAATTATTCCATTCTAGGTAGAAGAAGATGACTAGTAGGAAAATGCCTTGCGGCAGCGAGAGTTTTGGACCTGCTTCCCGAAGATGTTAATCAATAATTTTTTGGCTTGAAATATATCTCTGGGAGCATCAACATATCATTGCTTTACAGTGAAACTCTTCTGTTAAGCGCTAATATTGGCTCATTACCCCTTAATTGGGGCATATTATATTAGTAATGTTATTTTATTTATGTCGGCTTTAGGCCATTAGTTGTAATTATATCTCCTAGTCTCCTATATATACCAAGGAGACATTTAAATTTTGAATCATCTTGTACTTGAACATTTAAGTGGGGTAAAAGGAGGTTTCCCCCTCGAAGAGGCTTATTATCTGAAATTATCTTTTTTTCAAGGTGTTGAGTACCTTTTCTGAGGTTTTTCTATGCTATATTGATATTTGGTTCCTAACATATGGTATCAGAGCTCAAGGTCTTGGGGTTTTGTTGCTACATCTGAGACACCTTGGAATTTTTGCTATAATTTTTTTTCTACAATGTTTCAGAAGGAATGGCTTGAAGGATATTTAGTAGACGGATCAAGGTACATTGGGTTCAAATTTCATCTCCTAAGGCCTTATACTTTTAGAGATACAACATGTACAAGATAGGGTTATGGAATCATCCTGAACTGAGTCATTGCGGAATTTTCTCCATAAAAAAATTGCTGTAACATTTCAGACCCTAAACTCTAAAGGCCATTAACAGAAATTAGTAAGGTATTTGTGGTAAAAATTTCAGCTTCTGGGTCATCTTAAATTTGTAGATACACCCTGTGTAAGATAGGGTATATGACTAGTCCTATTGACTAGTCTCAAGAAGGTGTTCCAGGTAAAACAATCTTAACTTCTTCCTAGAGTATCCAAATTGAGTGGGACTGGTTTCATTGGATCATGGACAATCTGTAGTATTTTTGGTACAAGTTTTAGAATTTTATATCAATTATTTTGTGCGGGGCACGCTATACAAGTGAGATCTCCTAGAAAGGCCAAAAATCGTCAAGTTGTGGGGAAGTTACCATAAATTCCACTTGGCACGTCCAATTTTGATCATACCTGTGGAATTGCAGAGAAGAAATATCAGATAAATACATAAAATAAATTTTCATACCAAGAAGGGTCGAAACTTGGGAGATACAACAAAAGTAATATTGTCTAGTAGAACCACCTCAAAATCAAGGTTCAAAAGTGATACTTGGTCAACATGCCACCCAAAAAGGGAACTTCTACACCAAATAAGCCTCCAGACAATCCTACTTGGACTCTTGATGAAGGTGAAGAAATGCGTAGGGACATAAATGATTTACAAAATAAGATAGTAACAAAATATGAACTACAAGAGATGGAAGCTAAGTTGGATGCAAAGATGGATGGTTTAAAAGAGGAGATCATGGAAGTATTGAAAAATTTCATAACAGAGAAGACACCTGAAAGTGAAAATGCATCCCATGAAATTCATGATGAGGACATAAGGAAGGTGAATCAAGAATGGAGAAACTCCAACTTTGCATTGAAGACCAACCACGTTCCTAAGATCAATATGAAGAAGTTTTATGGCAAGGACCCAATCACATGGATACTTCAGATGGAGCAATTCTTTGATTTACATAATGTGCCACATACACAAAAGGTACAAATTGCTTCTTTATATTTAGAACCTAATCAATTTGTATGGTATCGATGGCTTTTTTCTCGAAAATCACTCGTCACTTGGACAATTTTCATGGAAGAAATGACAACACACTATGAGGATACAAGGAGCAATACCTTCTTTAGCCAATTGATAAATCTCAAGCAAAAGGGTTCAGTTATTGAGCACATTGAGAACTTCCAAAGATTGAATATAAAGGTAACTGATATTCTAGATGAGCACTTGATTGATGTATTCATAGGAACTTTAAAGGATAACATTCAACATGAGTTTCACCTTTGAGAACCCAAATCATTGGAGAATGCATTTAAGGTGGCAAGAAATGTTGAAGGTAAAAATATGGCTATGGCTACTAGAAGGACCAATCTTAACATCTATAGAGAGAATAATGCTCCTTCTTCTAAAACACCTCAACCTACAAGGTTGACACCTCAACAATTGGAGAAAAAAAAATAAAAAGGTTTATGCTTTAATTGTGACAGCTAGTACAGTAAAGGACATAAGTATTGTGAGAAGAAAGTATTCTACATAGATTGTGAAGAGGAAGAACAAGAACCATCTCAAGATGAAAATTTAGAAGCAATTTCGTTTGAAGAGTTGACTCCCACGATATCGTGTAATGCATTGGCTGGAATTAGCACTCCTCAAAACCTCAAGATTGAAGGATACATCAAAAAGAAAAAGGTAATAGTCCTAATTGATTCTGGCAGTGCTCATAATTTCATTCACTATAAATTATCCAAAGCTATCAATTGCTTTGTATATCCAGCGCCAGAGCTTCAAGTAATGATTGTAGATGGAGGAACTATCAATTGCTCAGGAAAATGCGATAAGATCAATCTTACTATGGAGGAATATGTAATGAATAGTCCAATGATTGCTATACCCATGGGTGGTGCAGATGTTGTACTAGGAATCCAATGGTTACAATCATTAGGAACAGTGGNTTTTAATTTTCAAGAACTTTTCATGAAATTTTCATTGGAAGGAAAATAAATTGAGTTAAGAGGTATCATAGGGAAACCCGGTAAGGTGACAAGCTCTAATGGCATGAAAAGATTATTGAAAAAGGGGCATCAAGGCGTTATTGCACAACTATGTTCACTAGATGTTCAAACATCTAAGCCATCTATTCCTCAAGATCTCCAAAGGATCATTGATAAACATTCCAAAGTATTTGAAGATATTCTCAAAGGTCTTCCATGCACTCGAAATCATGATCATGAAATTCACCTAATTCTTGAGAGTTTTCCTTCTAACATCAGGCCATACAGATACCCTTACGCCCAGAAGAGTGAAATTGAGTGCATGGTTGAAGAAATGTTAGAGATTGGCATTATTAGACCTAGCCAAAGTTCTTACTCTGAACCAGTGGTAATGGTATTCAAGAAAGACAGTTCATGGCGTATGTGTCCAGATTATAGAGAGCTCAACAAGATCACTATTAAAGATAAGTTTCCCATTCCCTTCATTGATGAATTGTTAGATGAACTACATGGGGCAATCTATTTCAAAAAATTGGATCTTCGTTCAGGGTATCATCAGATCAGAATGAAGGAATAAGATATCCCAAAAACAACATTCTGAACTCATGAAGGCCATTATGAATTTTTGGTCATGCCTTTTGGCCTTACAAATGCACCTTCCACATTCCAAGGGTTGATGAATTCCATTTTCAATCCCTTCCTTCGAAAATTTGTGTTATTATTTTTTGATGATATATTAATCTATAGCAAGTCTTGGGAGGATCATGTGCAACATGTTGACAAGGTGCTACAACTACTAAAGGAGCAACAACTATATGCCAAACCATCCAAATGTTTCTTTGGAGTAAAGGAGGTAGATTATTTGGGTCATATTGTATCTCATAAAGGTGTCAAGGTAGACTCTAACAAAATTAAGGCCATGATGGACTGGTCGATTCCCAAAACATTGAAGAATCTTAGAGGATTTTTGGGTTTGACAGGTTACTACCGCAAGTTTGTTCGGAACTATGGAATAACAACAACACCATTAACGACACTAACTAAGAAGGATGCATTTTCATGGACTCTAAAGGCAACTAAAACTTTTGAACAACTTAAAGAGGTGATGTGCAAAGCTCCTGTCTTGACCACTCCAGACTTCACAAAAACCTTTATTGTGGAATGTGATGCCTTGGGAAATGGAATTGATGTTGTCCTAATGCAAGAAGGAAGGCCCCTGGCTTTTGAAAGTCGACCACTCAAGGGAAAGGACTTACACAAACCCATTTATAAGAAGGAAATGATGGAAATACTACATGCATTGAAGAAATGACGTCCTTACCTAATAGGTAGGCACTTCAAGGTCAAAACAGATCATGATAGTCTTAAATACTTCTTGGAACAAAGACTATCTTTAGAAGAACAACAAAAATGGGTAACCAAGATAATGGGTTATGATTTTGAAATCGTCTATAAAAAGGGAAAGCAAAATGTTGTGGGAGATGCACTCTCAAGAAATGATGAAGATGTTGAGGCCTTTCTCTATGTTATCTCGATCATCCAACCCGATTGGATAATAGAAGTAAGGGATGAATGGAAGAATGATGAAAAAGTGTGGACTCTCATTCAAAGGTTGCAGCAGGATTCCAGTGCATCAGATACATTTACATGGAATAATGATTCACTATGGTACAAAGATCGCTTATATTTATGTAAGAACTCCCAACTCAAACAAAAGGTACTATTGGAATTGCACACCTCTCCAATAGGAGGGCACTCGAGATTTTTGAAATCCTACCATAGAAGCAAGAAGGATTTTTTTTGGGATGGCCTTAAAACTGATGTTAAAAGGTTTTTGGCAGAATGTTTGGCTTGCCAACAAAATAAGGTGGAAACAATTAAGACCCCGGGTCTTTTACAATCATTATCCATCCCAAGTCAGCGCTGGGAGGAGGTTTCCATGGATTTCATCACAGGGTTACCAAAGTCTGAAGGAAAGAGTTTCATNATGGTGATTGTTGATAGATTGACCAAGTACGCACACTTTTGTGCACTCTCTCATCCCTTCAAAGCTAGTATAGTTGCCACCGCATTCATAGAGACAGTTCAAAAGCTACATGGCAGCCCAAAGATTATTGTAAGTGATAGAGATCCCATCTTCATTGGACATTTTTGGACAGAATTACTTTTTTGTTTGGGTACTCAATTGGCTCATAGATCATCCTATCATCCTCAATCTGATGGACAAACCGAGATAGTGAACAAATGTTTGTAAGGATACCTTCGCTTCTTTGTCTCTGATAAACAAACACAATGGTTCAAATGGTTACCCTTGGCAGAATGGTGGTATAACGCTTCCTTTCATACTGCAATAAAAATGACACCATTTATGGCACTTTATGGATACCACCCTCATTCCATCACTTCTTCTCTAAAAGAAAAATCTAAGGTTCAAGCAGTGGAATATCACATCGAGAATCAATAACAAGTTCTCCAAATCTTAAAGGACAACCTAACCATGGCACAAAATCACATGAAACAACAAGCAGATCAACATCGTAGTGAAAGAAGTTTTGAAGTAGGGGATTGGATTTTTTTAAGACTACAACCATACAAATAGATTTCCCTCAAGCAATCCATGAAGGATAAAAAATTATCACCAAAGTACTATGGCCCTTATAAAGTGTTGCAAAAAATTGGTGCTATGGCATACAAATTGGAGTTGCCTGCATCTTCATGAGTACACCAAGATTTCCATGTTTCATGCTTAAAGAAGGTTATAGGCGACAAGATCCCAGTTCAAACTATATTGCTAGAACTTGACGAGGAAGGAAAAAACATATTGGAGCCTGAATCCGTCATTGACACAAGAATTTGCCAGCTGAGGAATAGATCCATTTCAGAGTATCTCATTAAATGGAGGAAACTATCGGCTGAAGATTCCACTTGGAAAGAGGAGTCTTTTATACATAAGCATCCAGAGTTACTCAAGCGTTGCAGACAACACTTGTCTCAAGGGGAGGGGCATGTTAAGCCCTAATATTGGCTCATTACCCCTTAATTGGGGCATATTATATTAGTAATGTTATTTTATTTATGTCAGCTTTAGGCCATTAGTTGTAATTATATCTCCTAGTCTCCTATATATACCGAGGAGACATTTTTATTTTGAATCATCTTGTACTTGAACATTTAAGTGGGGTAAAAGGAGGTTGCCCCTTCGAAGAGGCTTATTATCTAAAATTATCTTTTTTTCAAGGCGTTGAGTACTTTTTCTGAGGTTTTTCTATGCTATATTGATATTTGGTTCCTAACATCTTCCGCTCAAAACAAACTAATTTGGAAATTTGGAATTCCTACTTTTGTGCTGCAAAGTGGTTGTTGCGTTCACCGTCGATTTCTTTTCTGAAACTCCTTTTGGTGTTGTGCCATCACTGAGCTGGGAAGTTTCGTTCGTTATGGTTGATTTCAATTTGGGTGCAAGAGTGGGAAGATTCTCTGCATTGCCATCATCCATTTACGTATCATCGTCCATTGGATCATCTTCTTCCGGCTCAGAATTCATGGCATCAACTTCTGCGACAGCCATGAATGCAAGTGAGCAGGTTCTCTGAGAAGACAGGGTTGCCATGGAAATTTTTTGGCTTGAAATATATCTCTCGGTGTACCAAGAGACCATCTCCTTGTTTGCTCCTGGGCGGAGGTAGATGAATAGCAAGAATATTGCCTAGAATAGTGGAACCTCTAGCCATTTTTCCCCAATGTGTTTATTGTGTGTTGAGAGAACTGCTGCCATAAGTTATTAAGAATTTTCGTTTGGTCGAGACAATGTTTGAAATGAAAATCGGGGAGGAATAATATAATCCTCCGCAAATTATAGTTTAATGGGTATCAATGAAATATATCCTCGAGCCTTTCGCTGATCAATGACAATTTTCAGGGTTCATGCGGAATGGACTATTACCATCACAGCTCACTAATTGCACAATTAGAAAAAAAGTGCGAAGGTGGTGGTGACGACAAAAAGAGATTAAGAATTAGAAATTTCTTGGAAGCATCAACCCATCTGCGCACAAAAAAAAAAGATTGTATCATCTTTCAAATGAATACTTGGAAAAGATAACATACTTGTGCGCAAATCTTAGTTTAATTTGTAGTAATGACAAGTCTTCTCTGAATTTTTGGACATTAATGACAATCTTAACGGTTATTGCAGAATGACTACTAACATTAAAGTTTAATTATTGCATATCTGGAAATAAGTATGAAGGCAGCAGTGATGGCGAAATTGATTCCAAGAAATACCAAAGTATGGAAAGCGGTCGGGCGGGTTACAAAATAAAAATGACAGAAGATATACCCAGGAGACATGAAGGGCTGATGGTTATATTGCATCTCAGCGATAGATATCGGCCATCAATTTGTATGTCGCGAAATTTGTAAATTGACAAGCGGACCTGCGACCTGGCTGGGTCAACATTGCACTTTCATTGTTTTGTGTCCTCCAAATAGAACTCAGAGTTCCGCAATATACAGATTGACAGATGGAATCGAGGGCTGGCGGGTTCAAGATTTTCATTGTTTAGGGATGGCAATCGCTATCAACTATCTAATATATCTAAAAACGTCATTTTCAATACTAAATTATTAATATTACATATTGATATTGCAGAATTTTATTAGATGAGAAAGTTTGTACAATGTGGTTGGACGAGTTATTTAAAAGTTTTGTGACAAATGAACAATACATAGTAGACATGTACTTTTATAAAGTATGGACATGGGATTTTATAGAGCATATGTGGATCCCTCATTCCATACTTTGGCACTTTTTCGATTGCGGGTTCTTGGCCTGGCGGGCTGAAAATTGAGCCTCTATTGTTCTATGTCCTACAAATAGCACCCACACTTCTGCGATATACAAATAGATAGACGGACTTGCGAGTTGGTTGGTTGAACGTTGCACTTTTATTGTCCCGTAGCGATTCCGTATTAATTCCATATTTAGCCAGTTTTTTGGATCGGGGGCTCTCGGGCTGGCGGGCAAAATATTGGGCCTCTATTGTTTCGCGCTCTATAAATACCACCCAGAATTCCACAATATACAAATTCAGAAGCCAACCTGCGGTAAATTATTACTGTTAAATATTGATATTGCAGAATTTAATTAGACGAGAAAATTTGTACAATCTGGTTGGCCGAGTGATATAAAAGTATTCAGACAAACGAACAATACATAGTAAACATGTGTTTTTATAAAGTATGGATATGATATTTTATAGAACATATGTGAATGTCTCATTCCATGCTTTGACAGTTTTTAGATGGCGGGTTCGCGGCTTTGCGGGCTGAAAATTGAATATCTATTGTTCTATATCCCACAAATAGCACCTACACTTCCGTGATATACAAATTGACAGACGGACTTGCGGAGATGAGTCTATATAAAGTATGGACATGAGATTTTATAGAGCATATGCAGATCCCTCGTTTCATACTTAGGCACTTTTTGGATCGTGGGTTCGCGGCTTGGCGGGCTAAAAATAGAGTCTCTATTGTTTTGTGTCCTACAAATAGCACCCAGACTTCCGCGATATATAAATTGACAGGAAGACCTACGGGCTGCACGAAATGAACAATACATAGTAGACATGTATTTTTATAAAATAGGGACATGAGATTTAATAGAGCATATGCGGATCCCTCATTCCATACTTAGGCACTTTTTCGATTGTGGATTCTTGTCCTGGCGGACTGAAAATTGAGCCTCTATGGTTCTGTGTCCTACAAATAGCACCCACACTTCCACGATATACAAATAGACAGACAGACGTGCAGGTTGGTTGGTTGAACGTTGCACTTTTATTGTCCCGTAGCGATTCTATATTAATTCCATATTTAGCCAGTTTTTTGGATCGGGGGCTCTCGGGCTGGCAGGTAAAAAATTGGGTGTCTATTGTGCCGCGGTCTACAAATACAACCCAAAATTTCGTGATATACAAATTCAAAAGCAGACCTGCGGTAAATTATTATTGTTAAATATTGATATTGTAGATTTTAATTAGACGAGAAAGTTTGTACAACCTAGTTGGCCGAGTGATATAAAAGTATTCAAACAAACGAGCAATACATAATAAACATGTGCTTTTATAAAGTATGGACATGAGATTTTATAGAATATATGCGAATGTCTCATTCCATACTTGGGCAGTTTTTGGATGACGGGTTCACGGCCTGGCGGGTTGAAAATTGAATATCTATTGTTCTGTGTCCTACAAATAGCACCCACACTTTCGCGATATACAAATTGATAGGCGAACTTGCGGAGATGATCCTATATAAAGTATGGACATGAGATTTTATAGAGCATATGCGGATCCCTCATTCCATACTTAGACATTTTTTGGATTGCGGGTTTGCGACATGGCGAAGCTGAAAATAGAGTCTCTATTGTTTCATGTCCTACAAATAGCACCCACACTTCCGCAATATACAAATTGATAGGAGGACCTACAGGCTGCGCGGATCTCTCATTCCATACTTAGGCACTTTTTGGATCGCCGGTTCGCGGCCTGACGGGCTGAAAATTGAGTATCTACTATTTTGTATCCTACAAATAGCACCTAGACTTCCACGATATACAAATTGATAGGCGGACTTGTGGACATGAGTCTATCTCTATTGTTCTGTGTCTTACAAATACCACCCAGACTTCCTCGATATACAAATTGACAGGAGGATTTGTGGGTTGCTTCGCTGAACATTGCATTTTTATTGTTTCGTAGTGATCCCGTACTAATTCCATATTTAGCCACTTTTTTTTATCGGGGGCTCTTGGGTTGGCTGGATGAACATTGCATTTTCATTGTTCCGTATCCTCCAAATAGCACTCGGACTCCTGCGATATGTAGATTCACAGATGGACTCGAGGGCTGGCAGGTTCAAATTTGCCATTGTTTACAAATGAAAATCTCTATCAACTATCCAATATATCAAAAAACATTATTTTCAATACTAAATTATTAATATTACATATTGATATTGCAGAATTTAAGCAGAGGACAAAGTTTGTCCATTTTGGTGGATCGACTGATATAAAAGTTTTCCGACAAACGAGTAATACATAGTAAACATGTACATTTATAAACTATGTATATGAGATTTTATAGAGCATATGGCCATTCTTTATTCCATATTTAGGTACTTTTTGGATCGTGGGTTCACGGCCTGGCGGGCTGAAAATTGAGGTTTTATTGTTCTATTCCCTACAAATAGCACCCATACTTCCGTGATATACAAATTGACAGGCAGACTCGGGCTGGTTGACTGAACATTGCACTTTTACTGTCCCCTAGCAATCCCGTATGGATTCCATATTTAGCCATTTTTTTTATCGGGGGCTCTAGGGCTGGCAAGCTGAAAATTGGGCCTCTATTGTTCTGCGTTGTACAAATACCACTCACAATTCCACGATACACAAATTGACAAGCGGACCTGCGCGCTAGTTGGCTCAACATTGCAATTTCATTGTTCCCTGTCCTCCAAATAGCACTCGGAGTTCCGCGATATACAGATTGACAGATGGACTTGAGAGTTGGCGGGTTCAAGTTTGCTATTGTTTACAGATGCTAATCCCTATCAACTATATAATATATATAAAAACATTATTTTCAATACTAAATTATTAATATTAAATTTTGTTATTGCAGAATTTAATTAGACGAGAAAGTTTGTACGATCTAGTCGGGCGACTGATATAAAAATTTTCCGACAAACGACCAATACATAGTAAACATGTACTTTTATAAAGTATGGACAGGATTTTATAGAGCATATGCGGATCCCTCGTTCCATACTTGGGCATTTTTCTATCGTGGGTTCTCGGCTTGGCGGGCTGAAATTTGAGCCTCTTTTGTTCTGTGTTCTGCAAATATCACCCAGACTTCCGCGATATACAAATTGACAGGTGGACTTGCGGACTCCACGTCTGGCGGGTTCAATGTTGCAATTGTTTAGGGATGCTCTTCCTATCTAACTTTATCTAAAAACATTATTTTCAAATATTAAATTATTAATGTTAACTATCCATATTGTACAAGTGAATTATATTAAATTATTAAAGGATGTTAAATCGTTTATTTTAAAAAAATGAAGCAAACAAAATAAAGTTTTTTTAAAATTCTATCGCCGCAAGCATAACAATGACCAATTTGAATTTTAAGACCCTCTTGCTCATATGATAACACAATTGCACTCCGCACAATATATATTCTTTGATTTCAAATTATTCCAGGATATTAATTTTGTCGAGTTTATTGAATAAGCAAAAATGCCAAAACAATGACCAATTTGAATTTTAAGAGCCTCTTGTTACTATTATTGGACAGTTGCACTTCGCACACTATATATTCGTTGATTTCAAAATATTTTAGAATAATAATTTTACCATGTTCATCGATCAAGGAAATCTGTGAAAGCAGGGCACATAGTACATTTGTGTTACAACGCCATAGAAATTATTAGGCAGATCTGCGGGCCAGTTGGAAAAAAAATTCAATTATATTGTTCTGTGTCCTCCAAAGAACAATTGGAGTTCCACGGTATACAAATTGACAGACAAAGCAGATAAACAGGATCCAACCATACTTTAAACAGACCGCAAGCAAGTTCCCAGAAGGTTCTAGAGCATTGAAACCATCGACATTTGCACCGAACAATTTAATATACAAATAAAAGACGTGGCTGCATTTGTTTTCTCTTACATCTGGTATATGTTCCTAGTAGAAAATAACTGGTGCCATGCGATATATGGGAATTACAGAAATATGGGCCAAGTCCAACGAACATTCATGTGGATGTTGAACAAATGTTACAGAGACACATGAGGTATTTTCGCTTCCTGCCGAACTTTGATATATTTTTTTATTTTTCCCCTTCTTCAGTCGATATGAAAAATTGGATTGTCCTCATTCAAGGTGAATTTGTTGTGTATCCGAAGTTGTCGCAGCATATAGACACTGCTTGCCTTTTTTTGTAGATACATTTCATATGACAACTCTACCAACTCAGGGAGCACATTTTGTAACAGAGGTTTCCTAATCGTACAATGCACGGTTGTGTTGCCCACGGTTCGGATAACAGCATTCACGCAATTTCCATATATATATAGACATTTTTCACCGCATCACAGACAATCAATTGTATCATCACTTATCAAAGCGTAGGCAGAAGCAGCGGAGTTGTATTTTGCACATACAAGCTCAAAGGGGGTCGAGTACACATTGGCTTCAACTAAAATACCTTCAACCTGGGAACACGAGCAAAGGGATTAATACATTGAATAATATAATACACAACTGCACCCCCCACTCCCCTTTAAAAAAAAAAAAAAAGTAAGTGGATGAATAAATTTGTTGAAAGCTATTTCTATAAGCAAAGTGAGGATGATTTTATGGATGTATACGCACAATAGTTGTAGAGCTAGCTAGTTTCTTCAGATCCTCTACTATATCTGCTCGCAACTCTGTTACAAACGTTGTCTGGGTTGTCTGAAAGATACTTTCTCTAGCAACCCTCTTCTTTGTTATATTTTTTAACAGCGTAAGTGGAATCTGTCCTCTATGCAATTGTTGTTCCATTGACGAAAATAAATCTAAATACGTATTGAAAAATTGCAGCTGCAACATGAAATAGTGCAATATTTGTGTAACTTATCCGACATACATGCACATGCAAAAGTAAAGGACAAAACTGAATATGAAAAGCGGTACCATTGCCTTGTCGTTGTCTGACTCTCTATCCTTTATATGGAGAATGTGTTGCGAGCCAAATTTTCTCGCTAGCGTGACAACAACCCCAATTGTTCCAACTGGGTAAATATCAGTGCTCTGTGCAAGCTGGCTGATAGTTGAGTCCAGGACGAAACGATATTCTGAACAAACAACGAGAATTTTTTCCACAATGTTTGTTTCGTTGAGCGAAATAATTCGATCACAATCACAATGGTCATACACTGTTGTGGGCAATATATTAAAATTTCTAATGGATATCCCATTACGCTGCAATATCTTTTCTGCATGTTTCTGGACAAGTTGTGGAGGAACAGTCAGTGTCACTGTCATCATGGCGTCCTTGTCTGTTATGTCAGCACGCATAATGGATCTAATTTTGTTTGCCTTGTCTAAGTAGGTGCTATAGACAACCATTATGTCCCCGAGGAACACTTGTCCAGTTTGGCGGCTGTTCAAGCCCTCTATTGATAGTACTTTGGATGTCACAACTCTAGACCTGATGACATTTTTTGAACAAGAAAACTAAAGTGAATGGTAGTGTGGTACAAGTACACACATAGTTTTGATGAACTATGGAGCCAGAGTTTCGCAACCACACCTCTTAGTTTGTAGAACATGCAGCATGTTTGGAGTCTCGCTTGTACTTGTTGATACTTTTTGTGAGCTGCAAACCATGTATTGCATATGACATCAGCATATCCGCCATGCCATAGATGAATATATAGCCCAGGAATTTTGTTTAGTAAAAATAGTAAGAGCAGAGCGTATGCATCTTGACCTTTGGCTTTGTCGGTTTGTCGATGTCTGGGATCACTCACTGCTCATGCCCGTGTCACTAGTCCAACTTTTTCTGATGCAAGCATGTGCAGATGAACATCAGGACTAAACAAGCATATGCATTGTATATTGTCCATCGTAAGGACTAAATAACCGTAAAACTATATGCATCTGAATTTTTTAACTGGAGAAATGTTTAACAGTAAACAGGGCGTGAGCGCAGGGCACCACGGCCAATCTGTATATCGCGGAACCCCAAAAGCTAGGGGAGCAATTTTCAACCTGCCCGCCTAGCACCCGCAATCGAGAAAGTGGGTAACTATGGAAGAAGGTAGAAGCACGACCACATAAGTGAATCTGTTAGTCCACCAACCAGCGCCCCAAGGAATTTTCGGAAAGCACACTAGGCAAAGGAATTAGAAAAGAAAAAGGATAATAGAAAATGGAAAAAATAGAAATAGAGAGCGCAGAAAGGCCCATTATTGCAAAGTCATCGTTTTCAAGTCTAATATTATATGTTCCCACTCGGTTTGTATATTTAATTTACCATCACACTTGGTATACCTTTTAGAAGATTGCACCACAGAACCCTCTGCTGTTGCACAGAACAATTCATCTCCTTGTCCAAGCGACCTGTTTTTTCTAAGTCAGCAAAGCCGAAGATGCAATGGACACGAAGGCAAGTTAGTATGAAAAGAGACATCTAAAAGAAAGAGAAACAACTATATTTACCCGCCAAAGAGTCATTCGTCATGTCCAGCCATTTTGTTTGTTTAAATGCAGCAATGCAGCGCAAACACAACGAACATGAACCAGATAAGTATGCAGGAAGGAACACATGTAAGCAAGATAACTTACCATGTACGAAGGCACGCAACTAGTTTAACACATATACAAACCATAAATGAAATACAAAACATCGCAATATGAAACAATAGTACAAGCATGCACCTTTCTATATCCTCTTCAACCAATGCAGTCAAGACTCCCTTGTTTTCTCCAGCCACTTTATTTGAATGTGGGAACGCAAAAAATTTAATGAACATCAATGGAAACTGGTATTCACTGGAGAACAAGCAATATGTACATACAGCAAAATTGACTGAACGATCAGTCTAGAAAGACAGAAACATGAACCTTTGCACTTATCTATCCATGGTTGTAAACGTGTAGATTTTTTTTCCCTGGCCAAAATATATTACAAGGCACAAAACATCACACAATTGCATGGTCGCAGCTAAACGATTTATGGTTTTCCCTAGCAATTTATCCAGACATGCCCTTTAACCATGTTCTTTATCCTCTACACAAACTGTTGTGCCCACGATACAAGTTCTCAGTTTTCCATGGCAAACCACCCAGACATTCTTCCAGACATCAAAATATAATCTTGTTGAATCTTTGTTGCACATATCATATCTCAAGCACAACACAAATTGTATCGTGTGCACACCAGTCTATGTAGAGGAGAAAGAACATGTAATGCCACATCTACACATCTGACCATACATGGTTTATAAATGTAGCTTACACACATATGCTTTATTCCAACAAAAAAACAACAGATATTGTAACTTCAGATGTGATCCTCCAACAATTTTGTATGCAACTATTTTCTTTCATGGCAAGACTGGAGCACTAGAAAAATCTCACAGAATAACAGATATTGGCCTTGGCAGACATGACAAATAATACAATTGCATGCCGACTCGTGGGTGCAGGGGTTGAACACCGTAAAGCGCTTCAAAAAAACAATAATAATCCAAAAAAAAAAAAAAACTCCAACCACTGTCGTTGCACCCCAACCCTGCAAGGCTGAATCAAACAAAAAAAAATAGCAAGGACCAAAGCAACGAGAAAACACGAACAGGCCGAACTGCACCCCCAGGGCCCCAAAGCGCAAACCTTAGCCAAACAAACAAAATCAACAACCCACGAACCCACGAACCAGCAAGAACCACCGAGCCAGTGAACAACATATGTATCTCCAACGATTACGAAACTGCAGCCCAAGCACAGAAGAAACCAGAAACATACAAGGAACATGCGACTACAAATAAGCAAAGATTCTTACTTGCAAACTGCAAACACTGAACAACAAACAAGGAATACAAAATGAAACTATGGCATGGAAACTTACTTTAAAATGATGAAATGCAGAAGCGCAAGTCGAATCGCGAGCGAAACAATAACAAGCAGCAACCGACAAACCAACGAAGAAGAAGCACTCATCGAACCAGTAAACAATGTATGTAGCTTCAACGATTACGAAGATGAAACATACAATGGCAACAACCGACAAACCAACGAAGAAGAAGCACTCACCGAACCAATAAACAATGTATGTAGCTTCAATGGCAGAGCAAAGATAAAACATACAATGTTTGGCAAAATGGTCATGGACAAACAACACTGCAAATTCACTGTAATTGTATAGAAAATTTAGAGGAAAAATATACTGCGAGAAGCGTATTTACATAAACATTTAAAACTGTCAGGTTATTTAAGGATCTCGCAATATGCAAACATTTAAGCTGTCAGGGGTGTTGAAGGACGTCGTGTCATGTAAACATTTAAACTGTCAAGCCTATTGACGCATCTCGAAATAAGTGTGAATACATTTCAACAAATATACATCCGCCAAAGACGTTATAAACTTTGGAATTCTCAATCACTACAAAGCTTGGATATCAAAACATTTCAATATGTTTAGTACATATGAAAACTTGCGGATATATTCGCCTAGCAGAAAATGCTAATACAAACATTCAAACTGATGCTAGCATTAATCGACCTTCAAGCAATATAGACGAAAAATATCTGATTAAAAAATATTGTCTACAAGAAAAACTTTGGATATGTATCCATATACTACATTGGGAATAACAAAGGCGGCAATAAGATCTCCAATCTCTTATCCAATCAGATCAGTACATATATGTAACTTTTTATTATATAAAAATATACGTTTTTAATTCCATAGCTCCAACCACTGGTATTGTGTAAATATTTCGAGTCAAAGGACAAACTAATATGTAGTCAACGCATTATCGATCGTTATAGTCCCTCTATGCCTACGACAGGGATTAATAAGTATTGTTATGTATAAATGCAACTTTTAATAAATAAAGTCTAGTGTGAATGCAATAAATGTGAGAGGACTTACTAGAAAGTTCTTCCTCTAATGTTCTTAGGTGGCAAGTAGCACTATATAAAGTGTTGATATTATGGTAGTTGCGGGAGGTATTAAACCTCCACATGTAACCCTAACAAGAATAGAATATTTCAGGAAGCAAGAAGAAACCTTAAAGCATTGAACATAACCCTAGAAGACAAGTCGGCGAAAGAAAATAATTAATATTAAGTTTTTAACCTCCAGAAAATAAGTTGGCCCAAATAGCTAAGAAAGAGCAGTATAAATACAGGATGTCAGGGCTCATTTGGACACACAACTCGCAACTGCAGAAATTTAGTAAATGCGCAGGTCTGGAGAGAAGTTGCAATTGCAGCTACTGCAACTTGTATTTTTGGTTTTAGGCTTGGACTTTTTCTTGGTTATGGTTTGGACTTTCTGCCTTATGTGTTGGCTCTGGAGAGAGGTACGACTACATTGATTGGCTATTAGGCCTAGGGTTTGCTTCCAGAATTATTCTTTGTCAAGGTTAAAGTGCTAAAGGGTGACTTCGGCCTATGGTTGACTGACAATATTATTATATTGTCTATGGTTAAACGAGCACACCTACTTTTCTAACATAAATGGGTATGAACAATGTGTTGAGCAAGTTGTGAAGTATTGTATTTGGAGTGTTAGCTCATTAGGAGGTGGCCCCCTCAAAGAAACAAATGAACATGAGTAGATCTCTTCCGTAATAAAATCTATTTGTATGGTGTTGTTCGACCCCCTTAAGGGTTTTGTCTACATTCTTGTGTTGAATATTTGGTGAATGGTTTGATTTATTCTTGTTGAAATTAAGGGGTTATTCTTCAGCCACCGAATTTAAATAACATATAATAATTAAAAAAAAAAAAAAAACTAGTTTGTAGGTTTTTTTAAAAGACAAAAAAAAAAACGAGTCACAACACTCTGGACAATTCATATACTTTCTATGCAGAATTTGCATAAACTAGTTGTAGATTCGAGTTCCTCTCGAAAAACAATCAATTCCAAAAGAAAATTCTTCAAAACCAAGCCTATGAAGTGAAGTTATAAACATTTTAAAATCTACAAATTTTCAGAGTTTTTATGCAGATGACCACATGATTTTGTTGATTTCTATAGCAATTGCTGTCCAATTTTCCCAAACAAATTACAGATCTGAGATCCTCTTGCAAAATTACCCCATTTCAAAAAAAAATCGTCTAAATTGAAGCTTCGAAAGTGAAGAGATCGTTGATTTAAAATTAATCATTTTTTTTGTTTTTCATGATGACAACAAAACTACAAAGCTCATAATTTTTGACATGGTGCTCAGGTTGCTACCAAATCAGTGTTATTGGATAGAAAATTTTAAGAAAATTCTTTTGATATATTATATGTGGTATTTCCAATGGATATTTGATTCCTCATGGAACTTCAATAGAAGTTTGAAACCCTCAAGACAAGGGTTCAAAATATTCAAGCATGTGTTCAAAATAATCATGTAGATGTTCAAAATCTTCAAGCAATCACACTTGCAATGCAAAAGAAATATATTATGCAAGACATCGAGGACAAATATAATAAAAAAACATATGGTTGGTATGATTTTGAGCAGATTGTAAAATCAGGTTATATGGATAGTTGTCATTTTTTGGATGACAACCACTTCCATCTTCTATTTAATGACTTTATTCTACCTCATATAGAGCACATCTTGGAAAGTAGACTAGAGTCTTCAGTGCATTTTCTACTTCAGTTTTCTTATTCTCTAGTATTAGTAAATGTTTTTTTGACAAGTTCTACATATTTGAATCCACATGACCAATGTTGAACTTTGACACATCATTTTCAATTGACTATTGAGTTATGATATCTTTGATGTGGAGTTCACATGAACACTTGGACATGGGACCCTAGTTAACTAGCCTACTTCAACATTTGGGTCCCCACTTATTCATGGGACCCTAGTATATGGTTGTACTTCCTCGTAACAAGCATGGAGGACAACACTTTCATATATAGAATGGAACGTAGTATATCTAAATGAATAACATGAGATACCTAAGAAAATATCCAAAGAAAATAATAGTAAATAAATATTGTTATGTATAAAGGCCACTTTTAATAAATAAATCCTATTGTGAATGTAATAAACTTAAAAACTTACTAAAAAGTTTCACTTCTAAAAGATTCCTCCTCTATAATGTTCTTAAATTGTAGTAGCACTATATAAAAAGGTATGAGCAATGTATTGAATAAGTTGTGAAGTATTATATCTGAAACAATAGCTCATTAGAAGGTTGTCCCCTCAAAGAGACAAGTGAACAAGAGTGCACTTCTTCTCTAATAAGATCTATTGTATGGTGTCGTCTTACTTTAAGGTTTTCTCTACATTGTTGTGTTGAATATTTAATGAATGGTTTGGTTTATTTTTGTTGAGATTAGGAGTTTACTTTAAAATATATTTTCAAATCTAACAAATACTTAACAAATTGCAAATAATAAATATAATCATGGATATCCTATGGGCTTGAAAAATATATTAACTCATAGATTTTGTATATTTGTTGAAATTAAACATTTACTTTAAAATATATTTTCAAATCTAAACAAGTACTTAACAAATTGCAAATAATAAATATAATCATGAATATCCTATAGGCTTAACAAATTGCAAATAGTAAATATAATCATGAATATCTTATGAGCTTGAAAAATATATTAGCTCATAAATTTTGTATATTTGTAGAGTGCTTAACACAATGAAAGGATTAATTTAAACAAATACTTAACAAATTGCAAATAGTAAATATCACGAATATCCTATGGGCTTGAAAAAATTATTAGCTCATAAATTTTGTATATTTGTAGAGTGTGTAGCACAATCAAGGGCTTAATTAATATAGACCTCAATTTTCGAGAAAAGAGAAAATGCTCCAAATGAAGGAGTTGACCTTAAAGGGTTGTGATTAAAAGGAGAATTGGCAATTCCCAAAAAGATAGCCTTCAAAAGTTTAAAAAGGAGTTAAACTTAAAAACGTTCCAAATCAAGGAGTTTAAAAAGGAGTTAAACTTAAAAACGTTCCAAATCAAGGAGTTGACAAGGCTTGTGATTAAAAGGAGTTAACCTTAAAAACGTTCCAAATCAAGGAGTTGACAAGGCTTGTGATTAAAAGGAGAAAATTGGCAATTCCCAAACATATAGCTTTCAAAAGTTTAAAAAGAAAATTTTCATTTTAAAGCTTAATATCAACCTCCACCTAAAACTCGACATATTTTAGGATAAGGCATTGGATTGCAAATCATTCAACTCCTGACATATTCTTATCGTAAAGTAATAGAATGTCAAGCAATAGAGTTTCATACATCAATTTGATGTCTAGCTTGGTCGTGACTTTGAAATTAGCTGATTATTATTATTATATACCTAATTTCGTTTTGTATCTCTCAAACATTGGATGTAAAATATCTAACATTTTAAATGTAATTATAATTATTCAAGTTGTTATTTTCAAAAATTATATATTTGGATACACAATATTCCTAATTTTGGCAGCAAAAAGATCATCCATATAAAATTTCGACGCTTTAGGCAAAACATGTTTTTAGTATTTGGGTGGTAATACAAATATTGCACATCCACCCATGAAAATCTGTATAGATGTTTAGTAAAATGTTCTAAAGATTAAACCAAAGTACTATGCACCAGGGAAAAGAAACAAATCAGCTCAAAAATCAATTCAATGCCAGCATGACATGCAAAATACATTCAATTGCAGACACAAATACAGACCACAACAGTAATGAGCTTAGAGTCCACGTCTCGTTGCTCCCGTGCCAAATATTTATATTTAGCAATAATCTCCACCAGAGAAATTTCATGTTGAGTAAAAACCAATAACGACCAAGACTTCGCTGGAGTTTAGTTGCCCATCATAAGGCTCTTTGAAGTGAACATGCTTTGGCACCTTGTTGGATGAGATTTTTGGTTGTTTATCGATATCCAAATAATCCATTATAATCAGAGTTCCCACCTTCTGCGCTCCATAGTTCCACAACCATCACACAAGGCAATATTGACTGATTAATCAGCATCCCCTGTACAAAATCGCACATACAGGAGGAAACAAAATTATGCCATGGACAAATATAAACATTCAATAAGCAATACCTATGCTGACTGAGTCCCTGACGGCTTAACTCCAGCTGAAATAGCTCCTCTACTCATACCCCTACTTGCTTTATCATACAATTGAAAATAACAAAATCTAAGGTCCTAATTTTTCACACATCCCAGGTTGCTGAACCACTCAAAGTAAACCATTCTATGATTTTCAACAATGTACTCCACTCCAAAAGTAATTATAAAATCCTCTAGTTGATAAAATACTAAAGCCTCTTTGTAGCTTAAACATAAATGAGTCATATTAAACAGAACCATAGAAGCACTTAATAACTAGTCTAGTATGTAAAATGGGAAGCTAATACAAAGC
>JASDQU010738623.1:70496-81198 GCA_032191745.1 Picea mariana | reverse complement strand
TATCTCTTTAGCCTTCCTTTAACCCAGATTGCCTTAGGGACGTCTCCCTTGGTCTAGCCCTCCTAAATAGAAAGAGCTCCCCATTGAGGTGACAGTGGGTGGGGAAGCTCCTGTTACGTCGGTTTCAAGCCCTGACTCAAGCTCTTGGACCTCTCCTACAAACCGTGCGATAACAGGTGGTATTATGTTAATTTTGCAATTTATTTGTCATTTTATGAACTATTTATCATGGTTAATTTCGATCGTTTTGAATAGTTTTCATCTGCTTTCCAGTCTATTATCACTGTGCTAGCTCTGCAGGTTCCTCCAAGCATATAGGATCGCTTTTATCACTGTTTTGGACTGCTTTTACATGCTGTCCAAGACAAAACGACTCGCTGAATTTTCGTTTTGAATGTAGAAATCTTAGATCAGCCAGCAAGACGCTTCATTGTGCCTAGGGACTCCCCCAGAGGCTAGTGAGCACTAGCCCAAACGGAGAGGGGTTTGGTCAGTGACAACTGGGGCCGCGCTCCTTTAATTAGCCAAGTTTTTTACTGCTATCATATTAGGTTTATCAACTCAGATTGGAGGGTAGAAATTTGTGCTAACTAATTGGCGCCGTTGTCGGGGAACGTCGGCCTTGGTAACAACAACATTGGTGAGTTTTTGTTTTATTTGCTATATTTTATTTGACTCACTTGGCAACTCCACAGGGGACTTACACAAGAAGATCTTTCGGTTTCGATTCCCTCACAAGGTCAAGTTCAGAGCATCAACTAACTTTAATATTTTTTCCTGGAACAAGACTTTTCTTTTGCTAAGAACTCTTGTCAAATTGGGTAAGCATATCGAGTTCTTAGGTATGTTCTTTTTCGACGAGCACTATGGTGAGTGTATCTTTGACATCTTCATCTTTATTTTATTTTCATCTTGAGCTAGTTGCTGTGCTTTTTTCTATCTGAGACTAACAATATGGATGCAGCTGTGAGGCCACCGGTAAGGTGGAAATTCTATGCTTTTGACCCACTAAGTTTTGCTGCATTTCCAGATTATCCTCATGACTTGCCTGCACTTAAGTGGCTTAAACACATATCTTTTTTTTTAGGGAGGTTGGGAGAATCAGTTGAGGATCACTTGACTAAACTTTTGCAAGTGGTGGGCGATTTTAATGTGGAACATGAAGATGTGGTGATGAGGATGTTTGTGTCGACCCTCGAGTGGGAGGCACGAGCATGGTACAAGTCCCTTCCGGATGCTTCCATTGATGGATGGGATTCCTTCCAGGAGAAATTCAGTGAAAGATGGGCAAACACACATGACATTTTCTTCTTATGCATAGTTTTTTCAATTATTAAAAAGCATGAAAGTGAAACTGTTTGCCAATTTAACGCTCATTTTTCCAATTTTTACAATTGAATTCCTTATAGAGTAAGGCCTAATGAAGATGTTACTTTGATTTATTATCTTAAGGCATTTGATGGTATTTTTGGTGTTTTTCTCAGGAGTGAAAACCCTCAAAATTTGGAGGAAGCGCAAGCTGCCGCTATCAAGTTAGAAAGAAATCATCTTGCAGCTTGTGAACTCCCTCCGATCCATGTCTTAGACCAACCTGTGCAGGAGGTTGATAGCTTGATTTTAGATGATCCAGAGCCAATAGCTACACTAATCGAGTCACAGGCCGAGTTCCAAGAAGATGAAGGTGAAGATTTGAATACTCAAGAGTGTTCATTGGTTCCTTCTATTAGTGAAAATGAAAAGTTTCAAGAGGAGGAACCATAGGTTAACCAAGTTGAGATCAGTCAACAAGAGGCTTCATTCTTGCCTATCATAACAGTGGTTGAGGAGTAGCTTGATTCGATACCATTACAGCGAGAGGATCCACTTGTGGTTCAACCAGATGATGATGTCCCTTACACTTTGCCTACAATTCTGTATCCAGAGATTGATCAGAGCTTGGATGTTAGAGTTCACCATGACCTAGTTGAGCTTAGAATGATGGAGGTATTTTAGCAGGTAGATGCCAAGAGTTCCAACTCTCATGCATTCATGCTTGTTACTGTTGAAATACCATGCTCTAAGTCTCAACCAACCTTTAGTCAACTGGCACCCTTCAGTTATGGCTTCACCAACAAGTACTTCAAGGCGACTTTGGGTCATATGAGATTTCATGGTTGGTCCCCTTGGAAAGTTGACCATGCCAACCTTTCTCGTTGGACTGATCATCTGGATGCATGGTTACATTGGTCCTTTGAGTACGATGATTTAATCATGGCAGCTTGGAGGTAAAACTTTTGGGTTTAGGGTAGTTGTTTTTCCTTTCAACAGTCTTTTCATGTCTTTCTTTCTTGCTAATTTTTTACAGTTTTAGGACAACAATCTACATTTTCCTTGCAGTGTCTTTTCCCTTAGGTTATCTACTTCAGTCTTTGTATAAGTGTCGCTGATTTTTTTCCTACATATATCAACATGTGGTCGTGTCTTCTGTGTTTTTTCTTTCATGAATAAATGGCTATCCACTAGTGTTTTTCCTGGGTCAAAATTTGAATGTCTCTCACACATGCCGAGCCTTTGTGTCTATCATTAGAGTGAGCTTGGATGGGGGTTCCATTTTTAATTGTCTTCGAAGTATTGAGCCTTTAGGATGGGTAGTTTGAGGAGACATAAGAGTGTCTTGAGTCATCTTATGTCTTGTCTCCTCTTATCATTCAGTCTTTCGCTCTGAGTTAGTTTCCCCCTCCCCTCCAGCATAGGGATATGGTACCCGGTTCATTCATCTTGATCTTCTTGAGTCATCACTTCGCGTCGAGGGAAGAGAGACATCATTGCTCTTCTTTTTTCAACAAGTCATCTTGTATCGACTTCAACACATCATCTACATGTGACCCAAAAGTAGAGTACCTTAGTAGTCGTTAGCCTCATTGGCAGTTATTTCGCATTCGACAAGGCTGAGCATCATTGGGCCTTGATTGGATGATCCTTGTCACTGCTAGACTTCAGAACATCTTTCACAGTCTTAGGTTGTTGGTACAGACCCCCCCATTCTCCCTTCGGGGCTGCGCGACCTCCCGTTCTAGGATCGTTCACATCAAGGAGTCAGATCGACTCTTTGGGCCTCTTCTAGACCCCAAATTATTTTACACAGGCCCTTTCACCCTTGGCGCAGGTCGTATGGCACCCGTGGGCCCTCTCCTTAACGCTGTTCGAATCTCAATGCCAATGGGCGCTAGCTCTTCTGGCTAAACCCCTTCCTTTCACGTGACCACGGACTACGACCGTGGGCCAGCCCCCTTCGCGACTCTACGCTTCGAAGCTTTTGCGAGCTGCTTGCTCCCCTTTACCCAATCTTCGAATCGATGAGTTCTCTGGGACCAGATCTACGGTCCACGCTCTCTTTTGTGTGACCTCGGGCTATGACCTGGGGCTTAATTTCCTAGGCGCTCCGGACTCCGGGCTTCGGTTGTTTCAACTATAGTCGTCGCCAAATCTTTCGAACCTCGAACCGCGAATATAACCGACGCGAGGATCAACGGCCCTCGCTACTTCTTCAGATCAACGACCCTCAACTATTTCGGCTCCAACGTTTCGGGAAATTCCGAAACACTGTTCCACAAACCTTCGGAGTGGAGAACCTCCGAAGTTCACAATCTGATGTCACGTGTCTGTCTCGATATACGACGACGATCCCCTCCGCTGGATTGGCCTTGGGGAACTTTCACTCCTCTTACCTTTGTTCCTCCCGATTAGCGAATCAGGGAAGCGTTGATCTCTCGCCACGTGTCCTTCCTATGCCAATTGCTAGCATCAACTATGCTCTTCAGGAGTTCTCTCAACTCTTGCTTTCTTCCAGAGTGACTTTCTTCGAAATACGTGGAGCTCCGCCACACGTCCTTTTGGATCCAACGGTCCAGATCTCCCCCTTTCAACTGATCTGATGGAAACTTTCGCTCCTCCTCTTGAGCTTTTGTCAATGGAATTTGACTTCACCCTGGCGCACACTTGCGCTTTGCATGAAACTCTACACTGTTCCTCCCGAGCTTCTCGAATTTGTTCATCCTCTCAAGGGATTCTACCCTTTGCTTCCTCCAAGGGAATCCTTGCGCCCTCCTGGCGACCCAACGCTCTTCTGAGCTTTCGAACTTGAAAATAGTTCACTTCTATGCGCACTCCTTGCGCCTGACTGACCTTCAGATGGCTATCTTTCAACACTTCGTCTGAGTGTTGGCATGGTGCACTCCTTGCACAAGTCTTCCTCCAGAGTGTTTAACAACTCTTTTACACCTCGAGCTTTAATTGCTTGGACCTCGAAGGTCTTTGTTCCTTTGGTTCCTCGAAGGGATATACCCACTTGGCTACCTTCTGCTCAAGCACTCCTTGCTGAGTTTACAAAGTGTTCAATAACTCTGTGAGTGTCCTCCTCCGACACTTATCTTTTGAACTCGAAACAGAGTTCACCTTGTGCACACTTGCACCTGCTCGATGCCCTCCTGGCAGAGCTCTACAGAATCTTCAGCGATTCTGTTTCTCTGTGCTTCCTCTGCACAGTCTCCCCTCTTAAGGTATTCAGTAACCTTGAGGCTCCTCTTTGAGTCTGTAAATGTTCTGGTGTGCTCTCCTGGCACGTTCTCTCCTGAACTCAAAGCAAAGTTCAGATACGCACCCCTTGCGTTGTCTCTCAGAGTTTTCACACTTTGTCGTGCACTCCTTGCACTTAGCCTAAAGAACCCAGAAACAACTCCAACAACCTCTCAAAGATAGTGGAACCAATCTTCACCCCGCAGATGGAAACGATTCATACACATTTACAGTATAAACTCATAAAACACACATAAAAGACAACATTCAAATGCATAAACACAGCCAACTCATGGGCAGGAAAAACTGCTTTGTATTAATCTCAGGATGTTTGTACAATGTTTACAAAGACTGGACTGCAACAGAGTCTCAGTTTTCCCCCCCTTCTCTTCACTTCCTATATGTCTTCTTGAAATTAGATACAAAGGTCTTTTTACAAAAGAGGGGCTCCTCGAGCTCTCCCTCCAAGCTACCTAACTCTCATTAATTACATTGAATTACATTCAATGGCCATCTAGTCCGAATTGGATCTAGATCTTATCATCCTATCAATCATTAAAGGTGACCTTATCTCCTATTTGCTCAAAGGCATGACTTGGCTCTACCAAGCCTTACAACATTTAATTGCATTTAATACAAATTGAAATTTGAAAATGAGGGCAAAATGAGAGGGCTGGCGCCTCTCCCCTTCTTGAATGCGCTTTGATGTGCTGGAATGCTGGTGCATTGCTGAGGTGGAGCGATGCTCCTTCATCATACTCCACTGCTGTGAAAAATTCATGAGCTTGCTCATGAGCTTCCCAGCTCTGTTGAAACCCTCCTGGATCCCAAACCCTCCTCTGGAGTTGTCCTCTTTCTCCTCTGCTTTGCTGTTGCGGTTGCGGTTGCTATTCCTTCTCCTTCTTCTTTTTCCTTGTTGCTCTTGCAGGTCCTCCTATGTTCAGCTTCTCCCTGCTGACAACTTCTTGTGCTGACCTCACCATCAACCTCCTTATCTCCTCTATCACTTTGTCCAACTGTTCCAATGGCTGGTTCTTTGGCAGTCTTCTCTGTTGCACTTCCTCCTTGGCAATGGGTAGATCAACCTGATCCCCCATGCTATTTTCTCCATCTCTTGTGGCGTTAGCTTGCCACCCTGCGGCAGACTCCAGTTCCGCAGTCTCATCACTGAGCTGCTGCTCAGCTATCTCCTCTGATAGATTGCCTTCTGTCAGCTCTCCTACTAGCATAATTCTAGCTTCCTCCAGCTGCTCCTCAGGCTGGTATGCTCCTTCCCCTGTTTCCAACTTAACCTGTTAGATGTGTTGACTTTGCACTGTCACCTTTCTCTCTAGGGCTTCCAATTCTTCATGCAGATTAGCAAAATCCATGCTGTTTGCTTCCTCTTCTGCTGCAGGCTTCAGTGCTGCAATCATTTCCTATTCATCTTCGTGGTTGAGAATTTTGAGCAATTCTATTGAATGCTCTTCTCCTTCTGCTAGGGCAAACATCAGTGTCTGCTCCTTCTCCTCTTTGGCAATCTCTGCTATTTGTCCTTCTGTTGCTGCACCTGCAACACACACTCTGGCCTCAACTGGGCTGCTTGGTAGGAATATCTCAACTCCCTCAATGATCAAAATACTCCTCTAATCCTCCTCCATCATCTCTCCTTGCTGATATGAACTCTCAGCTGAGTTCACGAGACTTTCACAGTCTCCTTTCTTCTCCCTTTCCCACCTCACAATCTGGGATTTCTTTTCTGCCCTCCTGGCAGTCTACGAGATCAATTGATCCCTTTTCATTGCCCACCTGGCAACATGAATTTTCATCACTGCCCTCCTGGCAGTCTATGAGATCCTCCATTGATCTCATCTCATTGCCCACCTGGCAATTTGAAAATTCATCTCTGCCCTCCTGGCAATTCATGAGACCTTTATCTGATGTCCCTTCCTCATCACTGAGGGTTCTCCCAACTTTTGGTTCATAGATGTAAACCACTTCCTCTGTGTCTCTGAGGCTTTCAACATGCCTCAACCACCTCCTTGCTACCTGTTGTTGCTTTCTGGCCAACAACTTTTGAACGGACCATTTTGCCTTCCTGTTCTGAGGCCATTCGTACCTCCAGTGTACCTTTGCCTCCTGCTGCATCTTCAATGTCAGCTGTTCCATTCTTGTTCTTATCTCAATGAGCTCCAAATCCATATCTGGTTTGCTTTTCTGCTTGTGGCCTTCTCTTCGACCATGTTTATGGTATTCAGTAGCCATCTTTTCCCTCTACTTGCCCCCCTGGCAAGTCTGCTGACCACCCTGCAACTGAGAGGGCCTCCAACTTTTCCTACAACCCACCTGGCTGTTTTCTTGAGTGCTGCACACCTGTAAGCAATCACTTTCACAGAGCATCAACACTCCGTCTTCACCTTCTCTTCCTTTGCCTACGATCTGCAAACAAATTTTAAGCTCTGATACCACCTGGTACAAATCACCCCTCCTCCTCCCTTCGGGGCTGCGCGGCATCCCGGTCTAGGATCGTTCACATCAAGGAGTCAGATCGACTCTTCGGGCCTCTTCTAGACCCCAAATTAATTTACAGATGCCCTCTCACCCTTGGCGTAGGTTGTATGGCACCCGCGGGCCCTCTCCTTAGCGCAGTTCGAATCTCAACGCCAATGGGCGCTAGCTCTTCTGGCTAAACCCCTTCCTTTCACGTGACCACAGACTGAGATCGTGGTCCAACTCCCTTTGCAACTCTGCGCTTCGGAGCTTTTGCGAGTTGCTTGCTCCCCTTTACCCAATCTCCGAATCGGTGAATTCTCCGGGACTAGATCTACGGTCCATGCTCTCCTTTGTGTGACCTTGGGCTATGACCCGGGGCTTAATCTCCTAGGCGCTCCAGACTCCAGGCTTCGGCCGTTTCAACTGCAGCCGTCACCAAATCTTACGAACCCCGAATCGCGAATATAACCAGTGCAAGGATCAACGGCCCTCGCTACTTACTTAGATCAATGACCCTCAACTATTTCAGCTCCGGCGTTTTGGGAAATTCCGAAACATTGTTCCACAAACCTTCGGAGTGGAGAACCTCCGAAGTTCACAATCTGACGCCACGTGTCTATCTCTATATACGACCATGATTCCCTCTGCTGGATCGGCCTTCGGGAACTTTCACTCTTACCTCTGTTCCTCCCGATTAGCGAATCAGGGAAGCGCTGATCTCTTGCCATGTGTCCTTCCTATGCGAACGGCTAGGATCAACTCCGCTCTTCGGGAGTTCTCTCAACTCTTGCTTTCTTCCGGAGTGACTTTCTCCGAAATATGTGGAGCTCCGCCATGCATCCTTCTAGATCCAATGGTCCAGATCTCCCCCCTTCAGCTGATCTGATGGCAGTTGTCGCTCCTCTTGAGCTTTTGTCAATGGAATTTGACCTTGCCCTGGTGCACACTTACGCTTTGTGTGAAACTCTGCACTGCTCCTCTTGAGCTTCTCGAATTTGTTCATCCTCCCAAGGGATTCTACCCTTTGCTTCCTCCAAGGGAATCCTTGTGCCCTCCTGGCGACCCAACACTCTTCTGAGCTTTCGAACTTGAAAATAGTTCACTTCTACGCGCACTCCTTGCGCTTGACTGGCCTTGAGATGGCTATCTTTCAACACTTTGTCTGAGTGTTGGCCTGGTCCACTCCTTGCACAGGTCTTCCTCCAGAGTGTTTAACAACTCTTTTCCACCTTGAGCTTTAACTGCTTGGATCTCGAAGGTCTCTGTTCCTTTGGTTCCTCGAAGGGATATACATGCCCACTTGGCTACCTTTTGCTCAAGCACTACTTGCTGAGCTTACAGAGTGTTCAATAACTCTGTGAGTGTCCTCCTCTGACACTTATCTTTTGAACTCGAAACAGAGTTCACCTTGTGCACACTTGCACCTGCTCGATGCCCTCTTGGCAGAGCTCTACAGAATCTTCAGCGATTTTGTTTCTCTGTGCTTCCTCTACACAGTCTCCCCTCCAAGGTATTCAGTAACCTTGAGGCTCCTCTTTGAGTCTGTAAATGTTCTGGTGTGCCCTCCTGGCATGTTCTCTCCTGAACTCAAAGCAAAGTTCAGATACGCACCCCTTGCGTTGTCTCTCAGAGTTTTCACACTCTGTCGCGCACTCCTTGCACTTAGCCTAAAGAACCCAGAAACAACTACAACAACCTCTCAAAGATAGTGGAACCTATCTTCACCCTGCAGATGGAAACGATTCGTACACATCTACAGTATAAACTCATAAAACACACATAAAAGACAACATTCAAATGCATAAACACATAGACAACTCATGGGCAGGAAAAACTGCTTTGTATTAATCTCAGGATGTCTGTACAATGTTTACAAAGACTGGACCGCAACAGAGTCTTAGTTCTCCCCCCCTTCTCTTCACTTCCTATATGTCTTCTTGAAATCAGATACAAAGGTCTGTTTACAAAAGAGGGGCTCCTCGAGCTCTCCCTCCAAGCTACCTAACTCTCATTAATTACATTGAATTACATTCAATGGCCATCTAGTCTGAATTGGATCTAGATCTTATCATCCCCTCAGTCATTAAAGGTGACCTTATCTCCTATCTACTCAAAGGCATGATTCGGCTCTACCAAGCCTTAAAACATTTAATTGCATTTAATACAAATTGAAATTTGAAAATGAGGGCAAAATGTGAGGGCTGGCGCCTCTCCCCTTCTTGAATGCGCTTTGATGTGCTGGAATGTTGGCGCATTGCTAAGGTGGAGCGTTGCTCCTGCATCAGTTGTGCTCGTACCTTAGGACCCATTGACATTATTAGTGGTGTTCCTTTGCACTTCACAGGTGTTTACATTATTGATATCTGATGAAGTGACTTTCTCCCTTGCGTCGACATCAACACATTTACCACGGGGAGGAGTGTACATTATTGGGTGGTAGCAGGTAACGGATTCAGATGAGACCCCTTGGTTTTCAACTTTCAGTGGGAGGATTATATATTTTGACTCCATGGCCCATTGGACAGGCTTTGGTACTACTTGTCAGATTACAGGTGGTTCATCAGCTTACATGGCCTTCCTATCCTTCCACACAGTTATAGGGGTATTTTGGTACACATTCCTCAGTTCATAGAACATCATTGGGACATCTAACAGAGGCCTCATAGGGCATCGGTTTCATTATATGGACACAAAGATTCTTATGGTTCTCGACATCCCACAGGGGGATCCCGTCCCCTTGGGTCGCCATTGTTAACCCCTAGATTTTCACCCTTGAAAATCTCGAGGGTTAAGAGCCAGCATGCAGCACTTTGGTTGGGATATTGAGATTTTTCTAGGGTTTTAGCACTTACGTTGAGCAGGAGGTTGGTTCACACACGAGGCAGGTACATGATTAGTACATGGTTGCTGAGTTCAGAGTCACAATCTACTTAGTTTTCATGCATTTTTGAGAGAGATGTATATATACTGTTGAAATAATGTAACTGCGAAGAGCATTCTTATTATTATTTTATTATTGGATTAAATCCCCATTGTGGATTAATCATTTCATTATTATTATTTTTGTTATTGGATTAATCCCCATTGAGGATTAATCATGTCGGTAATTGTATAAGGACCAAATCCCCTTTTGTGGATTGGTCATCGGACAATTACAAAGGACAAAATAAGAAGTCAGCCCTAGCAGTTATAATGGAAGACCCAGAATTAATTAAAGGTGGGTTTACCCACCCAGAGTGAGAGGTCGGCCCTGCCAGTTGTGACTTTTCACACGTGCCAGTCTGATATAAATAAGAGGCTAGCGCCTCACTTCAAACACACAACTCACTTGCTCATTCTCTTATGAGGCAAGCTGCAATTACCAGTTGGAGAGAGGGAGAAGAGTGGCGCATCTCATGGAGAGGACTTTTTGTATTGGTTTGAGTTATCTCTTGAACATTGTATAAGCTATTTATGATAAGGAAGTTTTTGCTGGGTTTCCTTCCCCTAGAGGGTTTCCCAGGATAAATGCTGTGTCTCTTGTGAATGTGTATTTCTCAGTAATCCTGTTCTTATTATGCTCTTATCTAATGAAATGCAAAGAACTATAATAATGGCATAAACATTAACATGGTATCAGAGCCAACCTGAAGGAAGCACAATTTGCAAGAGGAAAAACGTCACTGTTACCGTACCC